>JAJHPC010000010.1:9615127-9772627 GCA_024447665.1 Juncus inflexus
TCATGCTTGTTCAATATTATTATTATTATTATTATTATTATTATTATTATTATTATTATTATTATTATTATTATTATTATTATTATTATTATTATTATTTACTATGATGTCGTTTGTGAATTGTTTAACTCTTATCTTAAAGTGTATAGCGCTCCACACATCTTCATACTTAGTTGAGTAGGTAAAGGACCGAGAGAACTCGAAAGCACTTGTATGTATGATTTAATTTATGCATGATAAAGAAAAATTCATAACTTTTAATCTACAAAACGAAATTTTATGCATTTTATATCAAAATTTTCATCTTGAAATATAGAATCTGAAAACTTAATTTAATCATACATGCAAATAAATTTTATATTTCTAAAATTTACTTTTCTAAAAATGTTTGAAATAATTCTTGTTCTCTTTGGTCTAAAGTGAAAAGTTCAGATTAAAACTAGGATTTTAAGAACCAGAAAATTAAATCCAACTTAGAAAACAAATTCTAAATAATATCAAATTCAAAATTTGATATCTTACACCAATCCCCCCTTAAAAGACGTTTAGTCCTCTAAATGGTACTGACCTAAGCGCGGCAACGGAGGAAAGAGATGAGGATAACGCTGGCGAATGGCTTCTTCACGCTCCCAAGTCGCTTCTCGCTCGGTATGATTGCTCCATTGAATTTTCACATATCGAATGACCTTGCTGCGTAACACTTGTTCGCGCGTACCCAAAACCCGAATTGGAACTTCCTCATATGTCAAATCTGGCTCGAAACGTAGCGTCGAATAGTTGATGACGTGACCCTCACCGCGAAGGTACTTCCGAAGTTGCGAGACATGGAAGACATCGTGCACCTCGGATAAGGCAGGTGGCAAAGCTAAACGATACGCGCAAGCCCCGATCCGTTCAAGAATCTCGAACGGACCAATAAAACGCGGGCTCAACTTTCCCTTTACCCCAAAACGCATCACACCACGTGTTGGCGAAACTCGCAATAAAACATGATCGCCCGGCTGAAACTCGACGTGTCGACGTGCTGTATCAACATACTTCTTCTGTCTATCCTACGCGGTTTTCAGACGTTCCTTTATTCGTCGCAACTGCTCTGCACTTTCCTGAACTAAATCAGGTCCCAACGGCCTCGAACGGTGTACGACAACGTCTACCATAAAGAACCTCGAACGGTGCCACACCAATACTCGAATGATAGCTGTTGTTGTATGCAAACTCACATAAAAACCATTGGTCTTCCCATGATCCACCCATCAAAATTGCACACGCCTGCAACATATCCTCTGGGGTTTGAATAGTCCGTTCGAACTGTCCGTCGGTCTGGGGATGATACGCAGAACTAAAAACCAATTTTGTTCCCAAACCTGTCTGGAAAATTTTCCAATATCGAGAAGTGAAACGTGTATCCCGATCTGAAACAATCTCCACATGTGCACCATGATGCCTGAAAATAGTGCGTAGATAAATTCGGGCCATTTCCTCACCCTATGTCCCTTGCTTAAACGGGATAAAATACTCTACTTTAGTCAACCGATCTACAATCACCCAAATTGCATTATTACCCTGTCAGGGTGCGGGGTAATCCAGTCACAAAATCCATGTTATTCCTTCAAATTTACCTTCTCGGAGCGGTAGCGGTTTCAAAAGTCCTGCTGACTTTTTGCGCTCCGCTTTGACTGCTGGCACACTAAGCACCTCGCCACATAATCTATCACATCTGTGAACATTCCTAGCCACCAATAATATGCACGAAGGTCTTGCTGCATTTTTGTCTCGCCGGGATGGATCGAATATCCGGACTCGTGTGCTTCCGCCAAAATATCATGCCGTAACCCTGCGGTATCTGGTACACATGCGCGTTTACCTAGGCGTAAAATACCCTCATTATCAATGACGAAGTACGGTGCCTTGCCTATCTCCATCTTCTTCTTGATTCGCTTAATCATCGGGTCGTTCACTTGTGCTAAGCGAATCCGCTCGATCATCATAGGCTGAACGTGCAAATTGGCAAGGAAAACTTGCGAAGCTGGGATTTGAACATAGATATCCATTCTCCTAAGATCTAAGAGAATATGCGGCTGCCTTGTTAATAACACTGCGGCATTCCCATAGCTCTTGCGACTCAGTGCGTCTGCTACAACGTTGGCTTTTCCCGGGTGATACAGGATCGATAGGTCGAAATCGCACAGTACCTCAAGCCAACGACGTTGCCTCAAATTCAACTCCCGCTGGTCGAAGATATACTTTAAACTCTTATGGTTTGTGAAGATCTTGGACTTCTCCCCATAGAGGTCCATACCAGTATTATGCACGAATTTATAATGTACCGATTGTGTGACATAATCATTCATGGCTTCTCTAACCCCACACACATGGCCCATTAGTGTTAAAAGCCCGACCAATTCCCCCAATAATTCTTCCAGCGCCAAATTAAGGCCGCCAAATTCCTTTCTCCCGCTCTACTCTCCACCGTCCCAAATACATGCTCGCTCAAAAAGGAAATCGCTGCCAAATTCTTCTCTCCCTCTCTCGCGTCCAAATCTCACCAGCGCTGTCTCCAATTTTCACAAAGCAGCCTCCTTATATCAAGATCCATTTGGTGGGAGAACATGATTTTGTTCTAGATTTTTTTTTATTTTGGGATTTTCTTAATTGATCTGATTCGAACTGTATGATTTGGTTTGATTTTATCCTTCTTTATTGTACTGTCTTTTAGCTGAAATTTTTTTATAATTATTTTTAATTTACGCAGCACGGTCTTCTTCAAAAGAGGTTTGGATTTCTCTGCCTCAGAATCATTTGCTCAAAAGTGGTATTGATCTGATTTTTTTTTTTTTTATCTTATGAGATTTTGTTATGTTATTTTCCTTAAATTCTTGCTTTCATTTGTAAATACTTACATATCTTGTATATCTTTTGGTTTTTTGAGCAAATTTTGTTCAGTCTATTTACATTTTTTTTCATAAACAGTAGATAATAACTTTTCCTTTCTACCACTTCTTTATCATACAACGGTTATATATATACTAGATCAGTACTTACATTTTTTTATCATACAATGGTTATCTTATTATACACTACTTTAATATAGGAGGGATCCCTTGTCCGGCTGGTGCGGATCATTTTTTAGCTATTGAAGATCTCAATTAAAAGGTATTGTTAACTTTTTGTTGAATAAAATATGCATTCTATTTGAATATTCATTAGTTTGATTTATTATGTTACAAAGTTGAATCGCTTAGTTAATTTGGTTAGTTTGATTTATTTTTAGAATGTATGATTGGGTTCTACATATTTTTTGGTACAAGTTACAAAAATATTCTACTCTCAACTATGCATATATTATTTACTATGCTATAATACTGTATTTTACTACAAATAAAAGAAAGAAATTGTTCTATGGACCTTGTATTTTATTTATCTAATATAATTGGGGTTATACTTGTATAAAAATATGATTGGGTTCTACATATTTTTTGCTACTATGTATTTTAGCAAAAACGACCACTTCAGATCTCTTCTTCGTTCTCTCATGAATCTGTGGAGCTTTTAATGACTCAAAACCATTGAGAAATGATCGAGTTCTCCTAAAAAGAGCATCTACAACTCTTGTTGTTTTCAGCTTCCGCCATTGATGACATCTTGAGCTCAAACTCCAGATTTAGTGAACCACATCGGAAATGATCACTCAAGCTTTCATACAAACTCCCACAAGCAACTTTTCGCCGAATTCCGTCCCTTTGAAAACCCATTTAATCCGTCGAATTTACTCCATTTCCACTCAGCTTCTAAAAATTTAGAAAACTCGAACCATTTCTTATTGCAATTGATACCTCGAAAATCTTCCTACTATCTCATATAAACTCACGGAATCGATAAAATATCACCTTGTTAGAGAAATTCGAGCCAATTTGATTTGAGTAAAATTTGACCGTCAGCTTTAAATTTCATCGAACACCTACTTTAAACTCGATTTTCTCCTACAAGTCTTCATCATTTTCTGAGTTCTTTATATCCATCCAAAGAGGGAAAAAAAGAAGAAGAGAATGGAGTTAGAATTATGTCAAACATAGATCTTTACAGCAATTAGTCAGCTCGAGTAAACTGTAGCTCAAAATGGATTATTTTCATGGTTGAAAAGTAGTTTTCTTGAATTTTCCGGCGATCGACAGCAGTTTGGCACCGATGGACCTATAGACAGGTCCAGTTTGTCGCGACGAGTCGTTTGACACTAAGCATGCCCAATTCTGAGTAAATCAAAATTTTCGTAATTTTTTGAGCGGGATTTGACTAGTTTGACTTGCTGCTGACTTTGACCAATTTGATCAGATTTTACCGAGCTCTTATGGAAGTTCTAGAAGGTTTCTGATTGAGAGGCTTGTATTGTTGAATTCGTCTTTTCGAGATCTTCGTTTTGGTACCCCATTTGACCCATTTGAAGGTTCTGCCTTTTGGTTAACAAAGCAACTTTAAGGGTTTGACTTGGGTTGACCTGGTAGTAAAAGGTTGTCAAATTGTTGTAAAGGTTTGGCAGAATTTTTGTAGAGTTTTTGATGGTTTGTTTGGCCATCTTTGCCGCATCATTTGCGTTTTGGTCCAATTCTTCATTTTATGGTCTTTTTGTCCGTAAAATCACACAAAATTATATTAATTGGTTTCAAATTATGTTTTATGAATTATGAGCATTTTTCATACATTTTATGTGAATTGTGATTAAATTCGAGATGATAAAAAACCCTAAAAATATGTATAAAAATACACATAACACATTTTGCAAGTAGTTCCTTTAAAATAATTTTTTTTTGGACGTCATACACGCTTGGCTTCTCCTTTGTAATGACCCGAATGGAGACACATGCCCCATTTAGTTATTTTTGCTATTAATAGAGGGACTCCCTATTCCCGGTCTATGGTTTAACTCATCAGCCAGGCCTGAGTCATCCCTTATCTCTTGCATAACCCTCGGTGTGTGTGGTAAGGATATATAACAAAATAGGTTTCTAAATTACCCTAAATTACTCAATTTCGATCGCAAACGCATGATTTACGCCTAGTATTTTGGGTGTCAAATCCACATGAGTCAAGCCTTTTCGTAGTTCTGTGTCTGATTTCTTTCGTCTTTATCGGTGTTGCTATTGTCTTTTCTTAGTAGGGGGTTCTTGCTTTGTGTGACGGGTTTGATATCCACCTTGCTCTCATTCTCCATTGTCGAGAGGGGCTGTCACTTTTTCTCAGACTGTTCTAAAATCGAGAATCAAGATGTGTTTTGGGGAAGCTCTTTTGGTGCCAACTTGCCACGATCACCAAACTTCCTTTTTGTAATGCAAGTTCCTCTCACTTGTCCTTTCGCGGTGATATTTTGACTTAACCTCCTCAAGCAGGCCTTTTGGTCCTCCTGAGTCATTGACTCAATCCCTGAAGCAGAAAGACACTTCCGTACTCGCTCAACCAAGTCTTGCCTTGTTGATCGGATCGGCACGGTTCAACTTCTAGGGTCTCAAGCTGACAGGATAAGTAATTCGACATCTGTCTGCTGGTGTGATGTATGGGCATATAATAAAATAGCTTACAAATTACCCTAAATTATTGTAAGAAGTGTAAATCGTGACATTTTTAAATTAAGAATATTAGCAAAAAATATTTTTTAGCCCTTTATGTAATTTCACAAGTGTATATGTTGAAATGAATGTAGAGTGTCGATCCACAAGGAGGTAAGGCCTTAAATGATTAATTTTTTAATCTCAATTTTCATTTAGTGTTGTAGTTAAAGAAATTGTTGTTGATGTTTTAATAAAAAAAGATTCAAGAGAAAATAAAAGAAATAAAGTTATATTTTTAAAAATTCAAAAAGAGAAAGTAGGGAAATGATGACGATTCGTGTAACATGTGAATCATTAATCACAATAAGGAGCACTTTATTAAAAAAATTTAAAAAGCAATACTCAATTAAATTCTTTCCAAAAAATAATCAACTGTTATGAATATATTAATTATGGATGTCCAAATAATTATTCCCTTAGCATGTGAAGAGTTATTAATTATGGATGTCCAAATACATCCCTCTTGCCATGTGAAGAGTTATTGCAAATCCCCACTTGTAAAGATGTAAATATCTTGTATTGTATGAGGAGTTATTGTAGGGTATTTGTTTGTATATTATGTACTTAATTCTAGGATAGATTCTAGAGTAGAATGATGAATTCTAGGATAGATTCTAGAGTAGATTCTAGAGTAGAATGCTCACCCTTCACTATATAAAGGGGTAGAGAATATTGTATTTGGTACCTCTTCACCATTCTCTTTTGGTGACTTTTCATAAGTTGGAAGAATCAATTTCTCTCTTGCAACCTCTAAGAAATACTTACCTCCTCCCAATCCACCTCTCCTATGTTATTTTCATTTTTTATGTTTCAACACGTTATCAGCACGACACTCTGACCTAACGTAAGTGAAGTAGGAATTCTCGATATTTCTTATACATCAATATTTTCTTATTTGGATTCTTTTCTTCCGATTGACTAAACTTTTATTCTATTTACTTATTTGAACTTCTAACAACATGTTATTATCGATACATGTTTATTCTTAAAAGCACCAGAAGTTGCTTGTTTATTTGTTCATTTTATTTTTAATATTAAGCAACCAGAATTTCCTCGTTTATTTTTTCATTTTATTTTTAATATTAAGCAACCAGAAGTTGCATGTTCATTTTATTAAGCACCAGAAGTTGCTCGTTTAATTTTTCATTTTAAAGCAACCAGAAGTTGCATGTTTATTTTATTAAGCGCCAGAAGTTTTTCATTTAATTTTTAATTTTAATATTAAGCAACTAGAAGTTGTATGTTTATTTTATTAAGTACCATAAGTTGCTCGTTTGATGTTTCATCTTATTTTTAATAATAAGCAACAAGAAGTTGCATGTTTATTTTATTTTTAATTCAGCACCAGAAGTGCCTGATCAATTTTTAGTTAAGCAACCAGAAGTTGCATATTTTTATTTACGCACCAGAAATTGTTAGTTTAGTTTTTATTTAAGCAACCAGAAGTTGCACGTTTATCTTACTTTTCATTACGCACCAGAAGTTGCATGTTTAAATTCTTTTTACGCAACCAGAAGTTGCATGTTTATTTTATCTTTAATAAACGCACCCGAAGTTGCTTGTTCAATTTCTATTTGCACAACCACAAGTGGCATATTTATTTTATTTTCAATTACGCACCAGAAGTTGCTTGTTCAATTTTTTTTACGCAACCAAATGTTGCATATTTATTTTTATGCACCAGCAGTTATAGTATATTTATCTATGTACATTTATTATGCTCACATTTACTTTCTATATATTTATTTTCTGCACATCTAATTTTATGCACCAGCAGTTTCAATTTAGCTTATTGATGAACGTAAAAATTTAGAATTTATTCTTATTGAAACCTGAAGTTTCAATATAAAATTGGCAAGGGTCTAATTTAATTTATCCCACCTATATAGCTTCAACATGGCAAATTTAGCGAAACTTGAGTTTGTTGCCTTTAATATATCGCACAACAATTATCTGTCATGGATCCTCGATGAAGAGATCCACCTTGATGCTTGTGGGTCCGGGAAGACACCATCAAAGCGGGACCACTTGTAGCTGAACTGAATAACAAATTATTACTTAAAAATCATGAGCCTCGTTCGACAAGTTCTAGCCCATTCCCAGAAGCGAATGCCGTTGTAGTGTCATCTTAAATGATCTAGCCCATTCCCAGAAGCGAATGCCGTTGTAGTGTCATCTTAAATGATGTAGCCCATTCCCAGAAGCGAATGCTACTACATTTAATGACCGTAATCACTGTCATGGATACAGACGTGGAAGAGGCTGAGGTAAATTCATTCTTAGAACCGTAATGGTCAAATTAAGAAACCCACAGATGAAAGAAGCAAGGAACCTCAAAATGTCACCCTGAAGGTGTCCGGGGATCAATGTTTAAGATGTGGTATGAAAGAGCACTGGTCGCGTACCTGTCGTACGCCAAAGTACCTCGTTGAACTTTATCAAGCCTCCCTGAAGGAGAAAGATGATTAATTCACACTTATATGTGTAAGACTATCTTAACCACCCAAGTGGAGATAATGAATACTCCCTTGCTAATAGAAATATTCAAGACTAAGTAATTTTCCTCCATGCATCAATAATGTTTTATTGTATCTTTATTTTCTACTATGTTTGCTTTATCAAGATTATTTAATTCAGTATATTTTGATGTAATACTTAACTAATATTTTATTTATTTTGTTTGAGACCTGAAGATCTCGTTTCCTTCGAATATTACAAAAATGGACGGCAGTGATATATGCCTAGTGGATAGTACAACTACGCACACTATACTTAAGAACGTAAAATATTTTGCCAATTTGACAAAGATAAAAGCAAATATCAATACTATATCAGGCACCTCTAACTTAATAGAGGGCTCCGGAAGAGCAACTATTTTACTGCCTAGAGGAACAAAGTTTATAATAGAGGATGCTCTATTATCTACTAAATTAAAAAGAAATTTACTGAGCTTTAAAGATATCCGCCGAAATGGATATCATATTGAAACAATTAGTGAAGGTAATATTGAATATCTTCACATAACAAATATTGTTTCGGGAAATAAACGCATCTTAGAAAGATTGCGTGCTTTGTCAATAGGCTTATATTATACACATATCCGTACTATTGAGATACATCATGCTATAATGAGAAATGAATTTATTAATTCACAAAGCCATTTTATGGCTTGGCATGAACGTTTGAGTCATCCTGGAGCAATAATGATGCTAAGAATTGTAGAAAATTCAAATGAGCATCAATTAAAGAACCAGAAGTTTCTTTCATCAAATGATATATCATGTGCTGCATGTTATAAGGGAAAACTAATCACTAGACCGTCGCTAACTAAGGTTGGGAATGAGTCACCCAATTTCTTTGAGCGTATCCAAGGTGATATATGTGGGCCAATTACACCATCATGTGGACCATTTAGATACTTTATGGTATTAATAGATGCATCTACGAGATGGTCACATGTATGTCTATTATCTTCTCGGAATGTTGCATTCGCGAGATTACTTGCTCAAATAATTAGATTAAGAGCACAATTCCCGGATTATACAATTAAGACCATTCGTCTTGATAATGCCGGTGAATTCACATCCCAAGCATTTAATGACTATTGTATGTCAATTGGGATTAAAATTGAGCATCCAGTGGCCCACGTACACACGCAAAATGGTCTAGCAGAATCCCTTATTAAACGATTATAATTAATCGCAAGACCCCTAATTATGAAATCAAAATTATCGTCATCTGTATGGGGCCATGCAATATTGCATGCTGCAGCACTAATTAGATTAAGGCCAACTGCTTATCATAAGTACTCCCCCATACAACTGGTAACTGGCCAGCAACCAAATATATCCCATTTAAGAACTTTTGGATGTGCGGTATATGTTCCGGTAGCTCCACCGCAACGCACAAAAATGGGACCTCAAAGAAGGTTGGGAATTTATGTTGGTTTCGATTCTCCATTGATTATTAAATATCTCGAACCATTAACTGGAGATCTATTTACAGCAAGATTTGCTGACTGTCAATTTGATGAAACCATGTTCCCAGCATTAGGGGGAGAGAAACGAGGAATGCGGAAAAACAAGAAGTTACATGGAATGCATCATCAATGTATCACTTTGATCCTCGAACAAATCAATATGAACTAGAAGTTCAAAAGATTATTCATTTGCAACAAATTGCAAACCAATTACCCGATGCATTTGTCGACACAAAAAGAGTAACTAAATCACATATTCCAGCAACAAATGTGTCGGTTCTTATTGAAATACCCTTGGATAATCCTAAGTGTGATATACGCCAGAAGCGTGGTCGACCAATCGGTTCCAAAGATAAAAATCCAAGGAAGAAAAGAATGCACGATAAAGTTGGCATAACTGAAATTATCAGTACTCCTGAAGAGGTAGAATCCTATGAAATGAATATTGATGATAAAAGAATAGATGACATAAATGAGTAAATAACCCTAGAAGAGGTTACAACCCCTGCAGAGGTTCAGGTACCTGATAATATTGAAAATAATGAGATCTCAATAAATTATGTCTCTACTAGAAAGAAATGGAACCGAACTAAAACTATCATTGACAGAAAATTTACATATGCAATCGCGATTGATATAATTAATGAATACGAGGATCAAGAGCCTAAATCAATCGAAGAATGTCGACATAAGAGAGAATGGCCAAAATGGAGAGATGCAATTCTAGCAAGAGTTATATTCTCTTGAAAAACGTAAAGTTTTCTGACCTGTAGTTCGAACACCTGATGGTGTACAACCCGTAGGATACAAATGGGTATTTGTAAGAAAGCGTAATGAGAAAAATGAAATTGTAAGATACAAAGCAAGACTTGTTGCACAAGGTTTTACGCAAAAACCAGGAATAGATTATGAAGAAACGTATTCTCCTGTGTTAGATGCAATTACATTCAGGTTTTTAATTAGCTTGGCAATCTCTGAAGGATTGAATATGCATCTCATGGATGTTGTAACAGCTTATTTGTATGGATCACTTGATAGTGATATTTACATGAAAGTCCCTGAAGGATTAAATGTGCCTGGAGCTTCTAATGTCCCCGAAGGATTAAAAGTGCCTGAGCATGTAACAAAAGTTCTCGTGGAATGTATTCCGTAAAATTAAAAAGATCTTTGTATGGGCTGAAACAATCTGGGAGAATGTGGTATAACCGCCTAACTGAATACCTTACAAAAGAAGGGTATTATAACAACCCTATCTGCCCATGTGTTTTTATTAAGAGATCAAAATCAGGATTTGTAATTATTGCAGTATATGTTGATGATCTAAATATCATTGAAACTCCTGAAGAGCTTGAAAGTACTGCCGCATATTTAAAAGGTGAATTTGAAATGAAAGATCTTGGGAAGACAAAATTTTGTCTCGGATTGCAAATCGAACATTTGAAAAATGGGATATTTGTTCATCAAACTACTTATGTAGAAAATGTCCTAAAACGATTTAATATGGATAAAGCACATCCATTGAGTTCACCTATGGTAGTCCGATCTCTTGAGATAAAGAAGGATTGTTTTCGTCCAAAAGAAGATAACGAAGAAATTCTTGGTCCGGAAGTAACATATTTAAGTGCAATTGGTGCATTAATGTACCTAGCCAATAATACCAGGCCTGATATATCATTCTCTGTAAATTTGTTAGCGAGATATAGTTCTGTGCCAACACGAAGGCATTGGAATGGTATTAAACACGTACCTCGTTATCTTCGAGGAACCATAGATATAGGATTATTATATCTAAAAACCTCAGAATCCAAATTAGTTGGATATGCAGATGCTGGATATCTATCAGATCCACATAAAGCCCGATCTCAAACCGGATATTTATTCACATATGGTAATACTGCCATATCCTGGCGCTCAACCAAGCAAACCTTGGTCGCAACATCATCAAATCATTCAGAAATCATAGCACTTCATGAGGCGAGTAGGGAGTGTGTATGGCTGAGATCAATGATTCAACATATTCAGGAATCATGTGGTATTAAAGAAATTAAAGGAAGTCCAACTGTGATTTATGGAGATAATGCTGCATGCATTGCCGAGATAAAAGGAGGCTACATTAACGGAGATAGAACAAAGCATATTTCTCCAAAGTTCTTCTCCACACACGAGCTCCAGAAGAGCGGTGAAATTGATATCCATCAAATTCGCTCATGTGATAATCTTGCAGATTTATTCACCAAGTCATTGCCAACTAAAACTTACAGGCAATTAAAACAAAAGATTGGACTCCGTCATTTTAGAGATATTTGTACACATGAGGGGGAGAAATAATACGCGCTGCACTCTTTTTCCCTTGCTACGGTTTTTGTCCCATCGGATTTTTCCTAGCAAGGTTTTTAATGAGGCGGCCTTTCTAATGCGTATGAAATATGGACATCCAAGGGGGAGTGTTATGAATATATTAATTATGGATGTCCAAATAATTATCCCCTTAGCATGTGAAGAGTTATTAATTATAGATGTCCAAATAATTATCCCCTTAGCATGTGAAGAGTTATTAATTATGGATGTCCAAATACATCCCTCTTGCCATGTGAAGAGTTATTGCAAATCCCCACTTGTAAAGATGTAAATATCTTGTATTGTATGAGGAGTTATTGTAGGGTATTTGTTTGTATATTATGTACTTAATTCTAGGATAGATTCTAGAGTAGAATGATGAATTCTAGGATAGATTCTAGAGTAGATTCTAGAGTAGAATGCTCACCCTTCACTATATAAAGGGGTAGAGAATATTGTATTTGGTACCTCTTCACCATTCTCTTTTGGTGACTTTTCATAAGTTGGAAGAATCAATTTCTCTCTTCCAACTTCTAAGAATCAATTTCTCTCTTCCAACCTCTAAGAAATACTTACCTCCTCCCAATCCACCTCTCCTATGTTATTTCCGTTTTTTATGTTTCAACATCAACAAATAAATCAAATATTAGATCTACTCAAAAACTTCCACTTCCAAATTTTTCATATACTTAATTTAATACCTTATTTGAATATAACAAAAATTCTTGCAAGTTCTTAATACTCAAACAAATCTCAACACATCAAACAAAAATTTCAAACTAAGTTATCTGTCCAAATAACTCAACTCAAATCTAACTTCAAAGTGCCAAAATTTAATCTTAAAATACCATAATAAAATGCAAAGTTCAACTCAAGATTTCATGAGTAAATGTCACACAAAAAGTCTTTCACTACTATAAAGACTCACTCATCTCCGCAAAAACCATATTTAGAAATTCTTGAGTTATTTTATTCATCCAACAAAAGAGAATGAAATAAAGAAAATAAATCAAACCCTAAAGATGATAATCATTCTCTATCCCTCCCCTTTCTTGGTTGATCTAGCAATTGCTCCTTCTAGATTAAGCACCTCTCTCCTTCTATAAATCTTACTCTCTTTTTACTCTCAAGAAATTAGGGTTTGAATCTTTGTAAACATTAATTGTGGATAAGAAGAAGAAGAAGAAGAAGAATGATAAAAATAAAGGTGTAATAATGAATGGATGTGGATGTGAGAATGGATATTTTAGAGAGAGAAAGGGTGGTCTTTTTATAGAGATATTTGACCAAGAAAATATTTGAAAATAGGCTTGTGGGACTAAAAATTTAGCTTGATCTGAATTTTAATTTGGGTAGTAATTTGGGAGATATTTAGCACTTTTTTCCTTCTCTTCTATTCAAAATCTGCTTGGGTACACTTTTGGGAGTTCTCTAGCATTTTCTATTTCCATCAACGGACTGCACACGTGGCATCCCCTGATTGGCTCACACTAAATTCTTAAATCTAATCCAACGAATAAGAAACTGCCACATGTTAGATTCCTCAATTTCTGTTCAAAACGCATGCCACATTGCAGCTTATTACTGGATGGATCCATTCCCCGTACTAATTTATTCCGATGCTCGTACGGAAGCCTCATATCAATGTACAAAATGCGTAGATTCATTTCTCTGTTTTGTCATAATGGAGGATCCATTATCATGCTTTTCATGTGTAAATGAGGTTGTGGAGGTGTCCGTTTCATAAATAAATGGAGGGATAATTTCACGAATTCCTACAGAACATGTTTTCTTCTTAAGGTCGAGCCACTTGTCGAGCGCCAATTGGGCAGCACAAGAATCTTTAACGAGCGTGCCAAAAATTACATAAAGCGCCTGAGATATTTCCTCCATTCCGCGTTGCTGGACTATCCAGTATCTATTATTTCGATTGTTTATGCAGCAATGGAGGCGTGCAGAGGATGAAGCACCGGAGGTGATGTGCTTCTCTGAGTTGGGAAAATGTATTTTGACAGGTGTTGAGCTACGGTTCTTCCATTTGTTTCAGTCGTTGCACATAATTTGAGATATCTTCAGTACATAATTCTATGCTCCCCTATGAAAGGCCGCCACATGTCTTCTCTAAATTATAAATTAATTCTTCAAGCCACGTGCTGCTTTATAGTTTCCTGAATTCAAATTCTTCTATACACGCATCACCTTCTGATTGGCCAAGTTAAAACTTAGTTTTCCGTGATTTCTGTGCAGATTGTATTCTGAAGTGAATTAAGGGACACATGTCTCTTTTTTATTAGTCGAGAGAAGGGTTGACCTTGTCAAAGGTTGACTTTGACTCGGGTTGACTTGATGTTGTATTGCATTTTCTGGGAGTTAGAAAAGGTTTTTTTCGTGAGGTTTGTATCGTTGGATTCGTCTCGTCGAGCTCCTGGATTTGGTACCCAGTTTGACCCCTTTTGGGACAGTTAATTTTTGGTCAACTGGGTGATTTCCTGGGTTTGACTTTTCTTCTTTTTGTTGATTTTATAGGTTTTGACTTGGATAGTTGGTGGGTAAGAGTTGTAAGAGAATTGGAGAGGCGTCTAGAATTCAGCCATCCTTACCCTAGTATTTGCAAATCGACACTTTATTTGGATTTGACTTTTTGCCCATTCCTTCAAATGTCCTTTTCTTGATCTTTTTAGCTGAAAAATCACACAAAAGTGTATTAACAGTTTCAAAAATAATTTTTATTAATTTAAATATTTTCATACATTTAATGTGATTTAAGGGTGAATTTTACATTATAAAAACTATAAAAATATGTTTAAAAATACACATTACAATTACTCAATTTCGATCGCAAGCGCACGATCTACCCGTTGTACTTTGGATGTCGAATCGACATGGAGGAGTAGATATTTTTCGTTTCTTTTAATGCATTTCGGATTAAATCGTTAATTGGTTTTAGTTTTTGAAATAAAAATAAAATAAAAATAAAGTAAAGTTCTCGCTTAATGGGTCGCGGACTAATCTCTCACGATCCTAATCTGCATTAGTAGGTAGTCTTAAGTTCATAAAAGAGGATTCTAGCGGTTAATATCATTCGTAGATTTTTGTCTAATATCTCTCATTGTTTTGTCGGTGTTGTTCTTGTTTGTAATTAGCAGGGGGTCCTTCCTTGTGTGACGGGTTTGACATCGGCCTTGTTCTAGTTCTCCTTCGTCTAGAGGTTTGTTAGTTATCGTTAGATAGTTCTGGAATTGAGAGCCGTGATGTGTTCTAGACAAGTCCTTTCTGTAACAACTTCGTGCTTTTAACATAAGGATCTCTCACTTGTCCTTGCGCAGAGGGGCTCTCACTTAATCCTCCTCAAGCAGGCATTCCGGTCCTCCCTCAAGATCGAACTGATTTGATACCTTATGTAAGATTCTAGTACATTAACTGGCTCAGCCCAACTTTCAGGCCCACACCATATTGTTCGGAGAAAGGCTTAAGCTTGGTTGATGGTAGTGGTTAATGCACTAGCCTATTTAAGTAACACAATTTTACATTCACAAGTGAAGCTGAGACTAATCACAGTCCCTCCTTTCGTTCCGGGGTGTTACAGGCTAAATTTAATCCCCTATCAAGACCTAATCAGCCGTCTAATCAAGATTGAAGATTAAAGCTCATCTCTGATATATTTTTCTTGCCAAATGAGTTTGTTCTTTCTGCATAGTTGGAACTAGAATGCTAAATATGCATCTTCCAGAAGAATCATTTGCCGTCTTAAATTTGAACGCTATGACCTTCATCTTAGTCGTTGCTAGGAGACCCACGATCGTTGTGGAAGCTACCGCGGTTGCAGTAAGGAGAACCGGGCCCAAAGGTATGGCCAACGATCCGACTTCGGCTCCCCTCTATATAGCTCCGAATTGTTGCTTTTATGCCCGATTTCACTTATTTCTTGAAAATGAAGACAAACATCGTAAATGTGATACTAAAATATAGATATGAATTTGGCCAATCATAGTTCTCCCAAGCTTAGAATTTGCTTGTTCTCAAGCAAACTACGTCAATCCCCATTCGGCTAAACTGGTGAGGTGCCCAGTTTATACCTGGGGTAAGGGTCCCAAGCATAAGACATGCCTATCAGTAGAGATCCATCATCCCCCGTCTTCTCAAAAGTCTGAAATAACCGGTTTCCCGATCAAGAAGTAAGGTGACAGTTGCACTCACAGTCACCAACCTCGGTGACTAGAGTAGAACTCCTATCACGCGCTCGGTGGATTGATGGTGGAAATATCATGTTGTTGGGAAATTCGTAGCCATGTACGTTACATGCGCAGCGGAACCTACGGGTTCAACGCACCCTAGGATAATCATTAAGGGAATAAAAGTACAAGATTATGCTATTAAAATTTATACCTCGGATCTTCCTGATCCGGATGTAGGTCTGAACGAACTTCCGTCTTGCTTCCTTCTCTTTCGTGCTCCTAAAGCTTGACTCGAACGAACTCCTTGCTTCTCCTAGGGTAAAGAAACTGATTGCTCGTTAGTCTTCAAAGCAGAAGACCTTTACTCATATCCACGTCGAACTTCGAATCATCGGAATAGCCGGACTCGGCTAGACGAGTCGGAAAATACTTTCAGGAGGCTCTCTCTCTTTCTCTCTGTATTACGGCAGCATGGAGGCTCTGTGATATGTGTATAATAGAGGGGGAATGCCCCTCTATTTATACTAGAGAGGGAGGCGAAGGATTGCTTGGTTACCATAACTAAAATCCTAATTATAGCACTTATCCATTCCCAACGGACCTATTCCGTTGCCAACGGAATAGGATTTCCTGATCTGAAAACTTGGCTGTTAAGAAATTGGCTGAGTTCTGTTGCCAACAGAACTGTTCCATTGTTAACGGAACTTCCGTTGGCAATGAAACTATGTTGATTTTTGCACAATCATTCAAATCAATCATCCAATGATCGATTATTTCCTTCACCTATTTATACATCATATGTATAACCATTTAAGAGCATTTCCTTCCCGACTAGATGTTGTTCTATGTGTGTGACCATGTAGGTTCCATTTAACACTGGCAACGATCTTCCAAAGATCGTAAGTCATGAGGAACCTCTAGACCGATGTCATGACTACCGATGTTAAATGAAATTATCAGCGATCATAAACCTATTTGAATAGACATTTGATTATTCCTTTTGTTCTATGATATACGTCTTGATCACAAGTCACGGTAATATGTCATCCTTGAGTTTGATCAAAGTCTCTTTCCTGATCGAGAATTAGACTGAATAAATACAAAATGATATTAACAACACATGTTAATCCATTTTGAGCATGGCCATGCATTTCGTTCAGTCCCAGTTCATCAGGGGGCCCAGAGATATCTCTCTCTTAACGTGAGGAACAAATCCCATCTTGGTCACTCACATTCCTCGTCATGATTCAGTGCATACCTAATGATGACCCTAATGATCATCCCGTTACGGATGACGTAAGATCGTATTAAAGTATGCAGTTCCTCATACAGAAATCCATGGTGACCTCAGGTCGTAGGAACAAGCACACTATTCATATGAGAATCACTAATGACATATACCATGAATATTCTCATAGTGTGGTTAGTCCAGTACATGTTCTATAACACGTGCCTATATTCTAGACTTGACATCCTTATGTCCATGATCAGCAGAACATGATCATCCAGTCTGCGAATATACTAGTGTGGATATGTAGATTCTTACTTGAAGTATGTTTATCTCTATAAACATCTCACATATCACTAGGGACGGTTTAGAATGTCATTCGTTGGTTCACAGTTCTACTATCAGAATCACGTATTCTGATGACGTGAACCCAAAGTATCATTCATGGTCGATCTAGTATATGTAAATATATTAGTCACCCATACACTCATTCATATATGAACTGAATAAACATTTTTGTCATAATCTAATCTCTAGTCTAACACTTTGGCGTAAGGCATAATTCCTTCAGTCTCCCACTTGCACTAGGCCAATCTTAAGCATCCAATGCTTATTAGCCAACATGACCTTCAAGTTCTACTAGCGGGAAATATATGCCTATCAGATTATAGAAATTTACATTGCAAACTTATAATGACTACTATTGATCTCTATCGCATGTATCCTTGCTGCTCTATTCTGAGCGACTCTTTGCTCATAACATAGATCGTCAGAGCTTACGAGCAATCGGGACTACTCCAAGTTTCAAGATCAAGTGCTTGATCCAAGCATACCTATTGTCTGCTTCTAAAGCGACAATATGGTCTTGTTTCAGTTACAGTACCTTATTTGGAACTCTTTCCAAGTTATCGTGTTGGAAAAATAAACGAATTGCGATAATGATCCATGTTAGAAAAGTGTAATCTTTTACCATTACTTAGCTCCTCATAGATCGAGATATCTTAGTTCTTCATAAGAATTTAGATATTTATCTTAGTCATCAAATGACTGTAATTTGCTCTCTTATGCTCCAAGCATATTGCACAATACATTGTATGGCTTAAAAAAAATCTTATTCATGCTGTTATCAAGAACTGTTTCTTGTATATTGAACCTTTCAATAAACGGATGATAAGCGCATGTCTTCATTATATGAACTTCATTCATGTGTCTTTCATTGTTCATATTAGCGCCACAGAGAAGAACTCTTTCTTGCATATTGAATATTCAGTATATGGTTGAAGGTATAAGATCTAATTCTTATATATTTTTATTGTTCATGTGAATTTCATAAGCAAGAACGCTTTCTTGTATGTTGAACATTTCAACATATGGCTGAAAGTATAGAATCTTAATCGTTTATCTTTTCATCATTCATATGAACACCATGAGCAAGAACATTTCTTGCATATCGAATTCTTTCAATATTTTACCAATGTGGTTTTATCTTATAACCAGAAGTCTGTATAGACTTCAACTCCAAACTATTAGGATGTGTAAGTTGTTGTAATGTAGGAAGATTGTTATACTCCCACTGAATTTCTTGAAATCAAGTTGATCGCATCTATTTTGATTAAGTCAAATTCTTCAATTTACTTTGTCAAATAGATTCATCCTGAGATGCCTACTTTAATCCATTCATGAATGAATTTACCTTTCAGAATTTTTGTGATCACAAAACTCTTGCCATGTATCAAAGATACATCTATAGTAAAGTTCCTATAAAGGAATGTGAGTTTTATATCCTTGTTCCATCATTCACAATCGCATTGTGCTATGGAAGTTAGAATTTGTAATAGCAACAAGTAAAAAAGTCCTTTTACTACAGCTACTTTCTTTTCTATTTGTAGGTTATCCATGTACTGTATGAAATGGTCATCAAGCCATTGGATACTCCAATAAAGTTCCAAACATGATTTCTTGTATATGCGTTGCATCTCAGTTCTCATGTCCAACCATTTTGAGAACTTTGTCTCTTCACAGTCTCCTCGGTAGAAAGTCGACTCATCCTCTATGAGCATCTTTTATGAGAGATCATATCTCTCAGCCTAATGTCTACCAGGTCTGTGAGGAGGACCTTATGTTTCAAGTATAGCCTTATCAACTACTTGATAGCCTCATTAATGGTTCGTCACTAGTATGTGGACCTCGAACCTTTCGAGATGTACTACACTCCCACTGCTTTTTTAGGAGATGAGATCTCTTTTAAAGAAGTCTGAATTATGAGTAGCAAACAATTTGAACTCATAATGGATGTAAAAAAATATCGAGTTGATATTCCAGAAATATTGTTGCGTTGACACTGTCAACCTTTTGACACGAGTCGTACTTCAATCTTTAAAGATAATTTGGGACTATCCCAAACCCATATCACATATGGTGTCCATTTGAAACTTATGATATTCAATGTTTAGTATATTCAAGAGTATAAACCTATAAGAATCTCGGAGGCATAGAGTGAATTTTATCCAATAAGTTCCATTTTCTTCTTTATGTGCATATAGAATTAATTGTGAAGCCTTTTTCCATAATTTCTAAGATAATTGTCAAACCACATCGATCTGATCGAAGTGATCTTATTATCTTGTCAAGGCAACATAAAATTTCATTCTTAAATGCTTTGAACATTTCAAATATTTTTGTGTTTCATTAAGTAAACTTTTTACTTAAAAAATTTTAATATGAAATTCTGATATTCCTTATTTCTAGCCGGCTTGCCTTTATATGCATGAGACTCAACAAACTAACCCATTAACTTTGTGATGGTTGCTCATTCTTGTCATCATGTTCGATGAATAAAATTCGCACGTCTCAATTGATCCTAGATCCAGTGAGTCAAACTTTCCACATAGGATGGAGTTTTAGAAATGCGATTCTTATTTTGTGACTTAGATAACCTTGCTGGAAGTATGGAATCAATGGACTTATTATTTAGCATATAAATATTATTTTCTAAGTGAACATTTCAAATAGACAAATCCAGGAAAATTTTATTATTCTAAATAATAAATTTTACAACGCTAATGTCGAAATAACATTTATTTCATTACAAGTCCACAATGGCTAGTCAATAAAGTTTTCGAGCTAATGTACCAACTCTTGCTTCATTCCCCACTTGTCGGTTGATTTCTCCTCTAGCTAATCTTCTACTTCTGAGTAATATCCTGCACATTCAAAATGTGAGAATTACAGTGGATATCCAATATCCAAGTAGAGATTTAGGAAGAGGAATACCTGAAATAGCAGCCATTGATTCTTCTTCTTGACATATCTTACATCCTCCTCTCAGTGATCATGCATAGAACATGCAATCACTTCTTCGGATTCATCAGGTTAGGCAACTCTTTGCCTTCACTCTTGATCCAGCTCTCCTATTCGACTCCTTTTCCCTTTCAATCCTGAGGGCATTAATGACAACTCTTGCCTCTATGTCCTTCTCTGCCTGTTTAAGCATCTTATGCAATTCCATGATCGACGTCTCCATCCGACGCTTATGATATTCAGTAATGAACAAATCAAAGCTCGTAGGAAGCGATCCAAGAATCCTGTCAACCACAATGGAATAGGCGAACCAAGACTCTCTAAGTAATCAATGTGGCTTCTCATCTTGAACACAAGAGTATCCACAGAGGAGCCCTGAGCCATCATGCTCTTGATCAATAACTTGGTGACCTTGTAGCGCTAAATACTAGCCTGCTTTCGGAACATTTTCTTAAGCGCCTTGATCATATCATAGGCATCCATAAAACCTATCTGCTTCCGACGCTTAGGTTTCATTCCAACTAACATCATCCAGGCTACTTCATCAGAATCATCAATACACTTCTGATAAGTATCTTGAACGATTCTAGAAGCAGTCAAAGGCAGTGGATTTAGGATGGGTGTCTTAAGGACATACAACTTTCCTTCACTCTTGAGAATAATTCTCAGAGTCCTGAACCATTCAGGGAAGTTTGTGCCATCGAGCTTATCCTTCTCAAGGATAGATCGCAAGTCTGTAAATTTGGAACTCATTCTACAAGTTTAATATTCAATGTAAAGTTTATTATTTAAAAATTAGAATTACTCTAATTTTGTTTCATATATTATATTCCCACTATTTTTCTTCAAATCAAACACCTTTAGTATTATTGATTCGAAAACTTTAATTAAATGAGGTTTCATAGTGGGTCAAGGTCTGTAATTCATTGAGCACTGAGTGCGCTTTGGCGCAACCCTTATTGCTCAACTATATAGGTAGGAACATTTCCAATTGTATCATATACAACTCTTGCCTTTTATGGAATGAGTATGCCCGGTGTATTATCCCATCTTGTGCCCTGTGCCCAAGTCCTACTTGCTTGCTCAGTTAAGTTTAACCATGTATGATTATCGGCGAAATGGAATCCAGCACAATCAGCTTTGGCATGACCCATGCTGGACGCTATTTCCCGCGCACCTTCCTTTACAAAGACAATCTCCCATATGCTCAGCTTTGGCATGACCCACATGGAAGACTGTCTAAGTACCGAGGGCTTCAGTGACATGGGGGGCACTTCCTTACTTAACATTCTGAAGGATTTTATTTTTTAGATTTATAAATATAAACATCACAGAAACAAGTCAAATATGGTATGTGCCTATTACTCACAAGCGATCATGAGGTTCCTAATCCTAGATCTATCTCCAGATTGTAGGTGAATCTTCAGCGAACCCTTCGTTTTGTTTGTTCAAAGATCCAATGTCATCTTCTGAAGATTGCGCCAAGATCTTTGTCTTGTAGTCTTCATATAATATCTATCCTAACAATTATCCTATTGCTAGAAAAGTAAAGTACAATTTTGGACAACTCACTGGTTGCGATATATAACTACTTTGGACAACTCACAGGTTGCCATAGATATTAAATAATATTACAAGCATTCACACAAAAAGATTACATCAAAGAACAATCACATATCTAAGGCTCATACCATATTTAAATAAAAATTCCATGTATAACAAAAATTAGGGTTTTTCCAAAATTCAGTTAGGAACGGAAATATTTCGAAAATCCTAATTTTTGTTATACATGGAATTTTTATTTAAATATGGTATGAGCCTTCATTGAGAACCCTAATTGGGAACGGAAATATTTCGTTCTCAATGAAGCCTGTGCTGAAAAACAGAAACTTTCCTGTGTTATTCTGTTCTCAACGGAACTATTCCGTTAGGAACGGAATGCTACTGGAAAATTTGTTTTCCGTTTCCAAAACAGATTTCGAAAAACTATTTCTCGAAACTCTAGGAAATCATAATATCCAATATTATATTCCTAGAAACTATTTTCGAGATGTTTTGAAATAATATTTTCAAAACCCTAAAATTTATTATACTAAAATTTACTAAAGTTTAAATATAATCGACGATTATTTCCTTAACGAACGCTCTGATGTCACTATTAGGAAATCTGTAGCCATGTACGTTACATGCTCAGGTTTCCCAATAGTGGCATCAGAGCGTTCATTAAGGAAATAATCGTCGATTATATTTAAAATTTATACCTCGGTTCTTCCTGATCCGAAAGAGAGCAGCGTGTGTAGGTCTGAACGAACTTCTGTCTTGCTTCCTTCTCCTTCGTGCTCCTAAAGCTCCTTCTCTTTCGTGCTCCTAAAGCTCGACTCGAACGAACTCTTGCTTCTCCTATGGTAAAGAAACCAATCGCTCGCTAGTCTTCAAAGCAGAAGACCTCTACTCGTATCCACGTCCAACTTCAAATCATCGGAATTACCGGACTCGGGTAGACGAGTCTGGAAATACTTCCAGGAGGCTCTCTCTCTTTCTCTCTATATTACGGCAGCCTGGAGACTCTGTAATATGTGTATAATAGAGGGGGACTGCCCCTCTATTTATACTAGAGAGGGAGGTGAAGGATTGCTTAGTTACCATAACTAAAACCCTAATTACAACGCTTATCGGTTCCCAAGGGACCAATTCCGTTGCCAACGGAATAGGGTTTCCTAATCTTGAAAACTTGGCTGTCGAGAAATTGGCTGAGTTCTGTTGCCAACAGAATTGTTCCATTGGCAACGAAACTGTTCTGTTGCCAACAAAACTATGCTGATTTTTGCACAATCATTCAAATCAATCATCCAATGATCGATTATTTCCTTCACCTATTTATACATCATATGTATAACCATTTAAGAGCATTTCCTTCCCGACTAGACATTGTTCTATGTGTGACCGTGTGGGTTCCATTTAACGCTGGCAACGATCTTCCAAAGATTGTAAGTCATGAGTAACCTCTAGACTGTTGTCATGAGTACCCATGTTAAACGGAATGATCGGCGATCATAAACCTATTTGAATAGACATTTGATTATTCCTTTCATTCTACGATATACATCTTGATCACAAGGCACGGTAATATGTCATCCTTGAGTTTGATCAAAGTCTCTTTCCTGATCGAGAATTAGACTGAATAAATACAAAATGATATTAACAACACATGTTAATCCATTTTGAGCATGGCCATGCATTTCCTTCAGTCCTAGTTCATCAGGGGGCCCAGAGATATCTCTCTCTTAACGAGAGGAACAAATCCCATCTTGGTCACTCACATTCCTTGTCACCATTCAGTGCATACCTAATGATGACCCTAATGATCATCCCGTTATGGATGACGTAAGATCATATTAAAGTATGCAGTTCCACATACAGGAATCCATGGCGACCTCAGGTCGTAGGAACAAACACACTATTCATATGAGAATCACTAGTGACATATACCATGCATATTCTCATAGTGTGGCCAATCCAGTACATGTTCTCTAACATGTACCTATTTTCCAAACTTGACATCCCTATTTCCATGATCAGCAGAACATAATCATCTAGTCTGCAAATATACTAGTGCAGATATGTAGCTTCTTACCTGAA
This sequence comes from Juncus inflexus, assembly GCA_024447665.1. NCBI lineage: Eukaryota > Viridiplantae > Streptophyta > Magnoliopsida > Poales > Juncaceae > Juncus > Juncus inflexus. The sequence goes on from JAJHPC010000010.1 coordinate 9,639,386, forward strand.
GTACGTTTATCTCTATAAATATCCCACATATCACTAGGGACGATTTAGAATGTCATTCGTTGGTTCACAGTTCTACTATCAGAATTATGTATTTTGATGACGTGAACCCGAAGTGTCATTCATGGTCGATCTAATATATGTAAATATATTAGTCACCCATACACTCATTCATATATGAACTGAATAAACATGTTTCTCATAATATAATCTCTAGTCTAACACTTTGGCGTAGGGAATAATTCCTTCACATGTATACTATTTATATCCTAAACCTGAGATTCATCTTGGAGTGAAATTTTGTCACGATTTTCTACTATTCAACTTGCTAGTCCGTGTAGCCAATAAGAGTTCATCTCACTTCCTGCTTGGGCCATGAGACATTTAATATCTTTGAACTGTTTGGCCTCATTGGGCAGCCCAAGCGTAAATGCATACGGTAGTTATGATTGGCACGATCAGTAACTAGGCTTTTTAATGTTCCTCTTTACCCCCCAAGCCTTGCCGAGTGACTAATAGATACCTGCTTCTCTTAACACTGCAAGCTGCTGCCTTTGATGATCCCCCTACTTCAGGCCGTTAATGAGTGATTCGCTCTCCCTCTCTAAAGATTCTCCAATGGAAGATGGCCGGCCTACTTAACCCTACTGAGGACCGCATGCAAACTGCTCATCGGTGATGTTCAACGAACTCCTCGGTCTGTCTTGTCCTCTGGTAATGGGTGTCAATGAAATATGGGTTAACGTACACATTTTTCTATCCTTTTTTTTCTTTTTTCTGAATTGCCTTTCGAGATTTTGTCCTTTGATCAAACGAGTAAACTCCTCCTACTTCTTTGGCCCTTGAGATTGGCATGATATAAACCTCGAGCTAAACTACTCTCCTTGTCTCTCATAGCCACTAGCTTCTTAACTTTCAACCTGTTCTCTCAAGCTTAGTTAAGCGGTATGCATTCTCCCAATCGCAAGTCATTCGGCTTTCAATTTTCCTTTTTTCTCCAAGCCATTTTGAGTACGACTCGTAAAATCCGCCTACCTTAATTTGGTCAACCAATCCTTTTTATTTTGGTCTACCAATCCTTTTAACTCGGGCAAATTCATTTTATTTCATTTTATTACTTCTTTTGTGTATAATCCATGATTTTGTTGATTTGAACCGTGATGGTTGGTTCCTTCGGTGGGGCACAGGAGCCAATAAAAAGCACGAGTGGCGGCCGAGGTTGGTGTTTCTCCAGTCGAGGTGGGTGGTCTCGAATTTGTGGTCAAATTGTTCATACAAATTTTCTGCAATCAAGGTCTGGTGCGGTCTGAGTCAAGTAAGATACGATCGCGGCTACCTTTCTGCGGTCTTTGTCTCTATCCCCTTGATAGCGGTTTTTTCTTAGAGATTTTGTCAATGATGCACATTTCCCCCTACTTGTCCGAACATCCTATCGTCCTTCTTCAAAACCATGCCAATATCCGTTATTCGGTCGCTAACGATATATATATATTTGGGATTATAGTTCGGTTTATATTATGAGCTTGAGATAGGCTCCGGGTCTAGAGGTTGACGTCGGTGCTTGTACTTGTCCTGCCCCCTTGGCCAAGCGCTAGGCATTGAGCAGTCGAACTTTTTTCGCATAAGGAAGGGACTTACACTCACGACCCTAAGTTAAGGTAAGGTTGGTACACGATACAAGTTTGTCCAGTAGGTATTTTTTTTGTATTTTTGCAAGTTTTTATATTTTTCTTTTTTTTTTGGGTTTTTAAATTTCTTTTGAAATGCATGCAAAAGCAAAGTAAACTACATGCAATAAAAAAAACTAGTAAAAACTCTCCCCAAGTTAAGAATTTGTTTCGTCCTCAGGACATGCGAAATAAAAGGAGGAGGAGACATAAAGACTCACTTAGTTGCCGCCAGAAAGTGGCGGCGGGAAGTCCTCTCTCCCGTAATAACCTTTGTTTATGTGCCACTCATCAAAACGGTTGATAATATCCTTGGCTCGCTCTACACATCCTTGCATTCATATTTGTTCTTCCTAGATTCGTCTGAGCATTGCCGATAGTGCCGAGTGGTTCGTCTCAGTTTGCTTCATGAATTCTTCGAATCTCCCTTCTTTGTTGTCCTCTTTTGGTTCTTCCTCTTGCTCTGACTCCTCCATCAGCTCGTCTTGAGGCGGAAGTAGGTACATCCAATCTCACACTTCCGAACAATGTGGGTTGGGTAAGATTAGATTTTGGGTCCCTTTTGTTTTCCACCTTATCACACCATACTCGTCTTCTCTCAGGTACTGGAACTGCTCAAATGAGGTTAGATCCAACACTCCGGGTTCCAACTCGTATGTGATTTCTGGTAGTTCATGACCGTCCAAATACCGGTATAGTCTAGTTACTAGCACTCCACACGTCACCTTGGCACTTTTTTCTTTCTTCCCTTCATTAGTCAGGTGCTCGCATATTTCTAATGTGATTGGTAGACTCATATTATTATCATTTATCATCACTGAACATATTGTTCGCTCGTCTTTGTGTGGCGTTGCGGAGCTTTCGTGGTCCCTGGGCTGCACCATGTTCGCCAATATTCATAATTGAAGGAATTATGCCCTAGGCCAAAGTGTTGGACTAGAGATTAGATTATGAGAAACACGTTTATTCAGTTCATATATTAATGAGTGTATGGGTGACTAATATGTTTACATATATTAGATCGACCATGAAGGACACTTTGGGTTCACGTCATCAGAATACGTGATTCTGATAGTAGAACTGTGAACCAATGAATGACATTCTAAACCGTCCTTAGTGAAATGTAGGATGTTTATAGAGATAAACATACTTCAGGTAAGAAGCTACATATCCACACTAGTATATTCGTAGGCTGGATGATCATGTTCTGCTGATCATGGACATAGAGATGTCAAGCCTGGAATATAGGTGCGTGTTAGAGAACACATACTGGACTGACCACACTATGAGAATATGCATGGTATATGTCATTAGTGATTCTCATATGAATAGTGTGCTTGTTCCTATGACCTGAGGTCATCATGGATTCATGTATGTGAAACTGCATACTTTAATATGATCCTACGTCATCCGTAATGGGGTGATCATTAGGGTCATCATTAGGTATGCACTGAATCATGATGAGGAATGTGAGTGACCAAGATGGGATTTGTTCCTCTCATCATGAGAGAGATATCTCTTGGTCCCCTGATGAACTAGGACTGAAGGAAATGCATGGCCATGCCAAAAATGGATTTACATGTGTTGTTAATATCATTTTGTATTTACTCAGTCTAATTCTAGATCAGGAAAGAGACTTTGATCAAACTCAAGGATGGCATATTATCGTGCCTTATGATCAAGACGTATATCGTAGAACAAAAAGAATAAGCAAATGTCTATTCAGATAGGTTTCTGATCGCTGATCATTTCATTTAACATGGGTAGTCATGACATCAGTCTAGAGGTTACTCATGACTTATGATCTTTAGAAGATCATTGACAATGTTAAATGGAATCTACACAGTCACACAATGAACTCCATTCATACTGGACGAATATGCCTCAAAACAGTTATACATATGATGTATAAATTGGTGAATGAAATAACCAATTATTGGATAATTGATTGAACAAAATAGTACCATTCTGTTGGCAACGGAATAGTTCCGTTCCCAACGGAATAGACATGGAAACTGTAATAACCTTAGATGCCAAGTATTCCGTTATGGAAATACCTATTCCATTGGCAACGGAATAGGCGCAGATTAGGATTTTTAGATGAGCAATCGTTCACCTCTCTCTCTAGTATAAATAGAGGGCAGAGTCTCTCTATTAGATACACAACTCAGAAGCCTTAGAGGCCGTTTATTACACAGAAAAGAGAGAGAAAGTTTTGAGAGATATTCGGAAAGTATTTCTGGACTTGTCTAGCCAAGTCCAGTTATTCTGTACGTCTGAAGTTCGCGTGGATATGAGTAGAGGTTCTCTATCTTGAAAACTTGCGAGCGAGCGATCTTCATCCCTAGGAGAAGCAAGTAGGTTCAAGAGTCGAGCTTCAGGAAGGAGAAGGTTGCAAGCCAGAAAAGTTCAGACCTACATCTGTTCTTCGTCTTGTAGATCAGGAAGATCCGAGTTATAAATTTTAATAGTTAATCTCGTACCTTTATTCCCTTAACGTAGATCCTAGGGTGGGTTAAATTCATAGGTTCTGCTGCGCATGTAACATACATGGCTATGGTTTTCCCAACAGTGGCATTAGAGCGTTCGTTAAGGAAATAATCGTGGATTACATATTTAAAGTTTAGTAAATTCTAGTATAATAAATTTTAGGGTTTTGAAAATATTATTTTAAAACATCACGGAAATAGTTTCTTGGAATATAATATTGGATATTATGATTTTCTGGAGTTTCGAAAAATAGTTTTTCGAAATCCGTTTAGGAAACGGAACTAAAACAAAAGAAAATACGAATTTCTAGCACGTCTCCGTTGAGAACGGAGTACTTCCGTTGAGAACCGAATAGTTCCGTTTAGAACAGAACAGTTCCATTCCCAACGGAATAATGCTGATTTTGCGAGAAAACCTAACTTTTGTTATACATGGAATTTAAATATACAAATATGGTATGATCTTTGGATCTGTGATTGTTCTGTGATGTAATCTTGTGTGTGAATGCTTGTAATTTTATTTAATATCTATGGCAACCAGTGAGTTGTTCAAAGTTGTAATTATCGCAACCTGTGAGTTGTCAAAATTTGTAAATTACGTTTTCTAGCAATTGGATAGTTGTTAGGATAGATATTATTTCAAGACTTCAAGGCAAGAGATCTTGGCGCAATCTTCGGAAGATGGCATTGGATCTTCGCACACACAACGAAGGGTTCGTTGAATTAGGAACCTCATGATAGATCTAGAATTAGGAACCTCATGATTTCTCGTGAGGATTAGGCTCATACCATATTTAACTTAGTTTTTGTGATGTTTATATTTACAAATCTAAAACAAAATCCTTCAGAATGTTAAGTAAGGAAGTACCCCCATGTCACTGAAGCCCTCAATACTTAGATAGTCTTGCATGGGGGTCGTGCCAAAGCTGAGCATATGGATGATTGTCTTTGTAAAGGAGGGTATGCGGGAAATGGCGTCCAGCATGGGTCATGCCAAAGCTGAGTGTGCTGGACTCTATTTTGCTGATAATCATACATGGTTAAACTTAACTGAGCAAGCAAGTCGGACTTGGGCTCAGGGCACAAAATAGAATAATACATCGGGCATATGATGCTCATTTCATAAAAGGAAAGAGTTGAATATGATACAATTGGAAGTGTTCCTACCTAAATAGTTGTGTATTGAGGGTTGCACCACAGCGCACTTAATACTTGTCTCATGCTAAGAACGACACAGAGATAGCTTGTCTCATGCTAGCGACCATGACCTCTGAGGTTCAGAAGCAAATGGAAGACATGGGTGCTTATGATATGATCATAACTCTCAAGGAAATGTTCCAAGAGCAGGCTAGAGTTGAACGCTACAAAGCGACCGTCTCTCTCACTGACACAAAGATGGCTGAAGGTTCATCTGTGAGTGCTCATGTACTCAAGATGAAGAGCTATCTTGATCAATTGGAGAGGCTTGGTTCCGCTATGCCCAAAGAATTGGTTGTTGACATAATTCTCGGGTCATCACCTCCTAGTTTTAAGCAATTCATCATGAACTATAATATGCATCAGAGGGAGAAATCCATCACCGAGTTGCATGGGATACTTAAGAATGCACAGGAGGATATGAAGACAAATGTTGTCAAAGATGTCCTAATGGTTCACAAGAAGAAAGGTAAGAAGACCGGGAACAAGAGCGAGGGTAAGGGCAAGGTGTTGCCTAAACCTAAGATCAAGAAAGACAAGGAGGGAGTTTGCTTCCATTGCAACAAGGTTGGTCATTGGAAGAGAAACTGCAAACTCTATCAGGACGAAATCAAGAAGGGTAGTGTGACTACCGCTTCAGGCATTTTGGTTATTGAAACTAATTCACTTACTCCTAAATCTTGAGTATTGGATACCGGATGTGATACTGACATTTGTAATGATGTGCACGGACTACAAAAGAGTAGAAGATTAGCTAAGGGCGAAGTCAACCTGCGTGTGGGAAATGGAGCAAGAGTTGATGCATTAGCCGTAGGAACTTATTTATTGACTTTGCCTAGTGGACTTGTATTAGTACTTAATAATTGTTACTTTGTACCTGCTATGAGCAGAAATATTATTTCTATTTCTAGTCTAGCTGTAGATGGTTATAAATTTGTTATTGAGAATAATAATTGTTCTATCTTAAAAGATAATCTTTTCTATGAAAATGTTCTATTAGAAAGAGGTCTTTACGTGCGAATTATAAGTCCATATATAACATTAACACTAAACGATTCAAATCGAATGTCTCAAATATGACATATCTCTGGCACGTTCGCTTAGGCAATATAAATGAGAAACGCATTCTAAACTCCACGCTCATGGACTTTTAGACTCATTTGATTTGGAATCATTTGAGACGTGCGAGAATTTTTTACTTGGCAAGATGACTAAGAAACCCTTCACAAATGTTGGTGAAAGGGTCAATGACTTATTAGAACTCATACATACTGATGTATGTAGACCAATGAGTACGCCGGCTAGGGGTGGGTATTCATAACTTTCACGGACAACTTCAGTAGATATGGATATGTCTACCTAATGAAGCACAAGTCTAAATCCTTTGAAGTGTTCAAAGAATTTAAGAATGAAGTACAAAATCAACTTGGCAAGAAGATTAAAGCACTTCGATCTGATCGAGGAGGCGAATATCTGAGTCAGGAATTGAGGATCATCTCAGAGAATATGGAATAGTTTCACAACTGACTCCTCCAGGAACCCCACAGTGGAATGGAGTGTCCGAAAGGAGGAATCGAACCTTATTGGATATGGTTCGATCGATGATGAGTCAAACGAGGTTTTCAATGTCTTTCTGGGGTTAAGCTCTTGAGATTGCTGCGTTCATACTGAACAGGGTTCCATCCAGAGCGATTCTAAAGACGCGATATGAGATGTGGACGGGGAAAAGCCCTAAGTTGTCTTTTCTTAAAATTGGGGGATGTGAGACTTATGTCAAACGTCGGTTTCCCGATAAACTCGGACCGAAATCTGACAAATGCCTATTTGTGGGATATCCTAAGGAAACTAAGGTATATTACTTTTACCACCCATCGGAGAACAAAGTATTTGTTGCTCGCAATGGAGCCTTCTTGGAAAGAGAGTTTGTCTCTATGAGAAGCAATGGGAGCAAAGTACAACTCGACGAAATTCGAGATCCACCTATAGTTGTAGAACCTATGATGGAGGACAAACAAGCTGTCAAGAAGTTGGTGAGCTTGAAACACAACAGACTCAACGTAGATCTCATAGGATTCGTCATGAGCCTGAGAAATATAGATTTCTCGTGTCTAATAATGATGATGTGACATTCATAGATGATGAACCAACATCCTACCAAGATGCTATGAAGAGTCCCGACTCTCAGAAATGGTTAGAGGCTATGAGAGCCGAGATGCAATCCATGCATGACAATCAAGCTTGGAATTTGATTGATCCATCCGAAGGCTTGAAGACCATCGGATGTAAGTGGGTCTTCAAGAACTGACGTGGATGGAAAGGTACAAACCTACAAAGCAAGGCTTGTGGCGAAATGTTATTGTCTATGACAAAACTTTGTCACCTGTAACTATGGTTAAATCCATCAGAATTCTATTAGCCATAGCAGCATATTATGACTATGAAATATGGCAAATGGATGTCAAAACAGCTTTCCTAAACGGAAATCTGACCAAGGAGGTGCATATGGTGCAACCCGAGGGTTTTGTCGATCCTAAGAATTCTGGTAAGGTTCGCAAGCTTCAGAAATCTATCCATGGATTGAAGCAACCGTCTCGAAGCTGGAACCTTCGTTTTGATGAAGTCATCAAAAGTTTTGGTTTTACCAAAAGTGAATGTGAGCTTTGTGTTTACATGAAGTTCAGTGGGGGCACGGTAGTATTCCTGGTGCTTTACGTGGATGACTTATTACTCATGGGAAATGACGTCCCAACATTATTGAACGTCAAGAAATTGTTGGGAGATAGTTTCTCGATGAAGGACCTGGGAGAAGCGTCCTACGTGCTAGGAATCAGGATCTATAGAGATAGATCTAGAAGGCTTATAGGTCTGAGTCAAAGTACATACATAGACAAGGTCATGAAACGGTTCAGAATGTAAGAATCCAAGAAAGGATTTTTGCCCTTGTCACATGGCGTTTCTCTCAATAAGACGCAGTGTCCTACAAGTGAGCAGGAACGAAGATGCATGAATAAGTTCCATATGCTTCGGCTATAGGATCTATCATGTATGCCATGATATGTACTAGACCAGATGTGTCATACTCGTTGAGCGCAACAAGCAGGTTTCAGTCTAATCCAGGTGAAAGTCACTGGATAGCTGTTAAAAGAATCCTTAAATACTTACGAAGAACTAAGGAACTGTTCCTAGTCTATGGAGGTATGGAAGACGAACTCGTTGTAAAGGGTTACACCGACGCAAGCTACCAGACATACTCAGACAACTTTAGATTGCAATCAGGTTATATAGTTTGCCTAAATGGAGCTGCAGTGACATGGAAGAGTTCCAAGCAATGTACTGTAGCAGATTCTTCAATGGAAGCAGAGTATATAGCTACTGCAGAAGCGGCTAAAGAAGCTATTTGGATAAAGAACATTTTGGAGGAGCTAAGAGTAGTTCCGAGCATCTCGGAACTAGTGGATCTATATTGTGATAACATACTGTGACGCTTCCATTTAATTAGAGAGATCATACAAAGGGGTGATGTTAAAATGTGTAGAGTGCCATCGGACGACAATGCCGCCGATCCATTAACTAAACCACTCCCGCAAGCGAAACATGAGGGTCATGTTAGGTCTATGGGCATAAGATGCTTAGAGTTGACCTAGTGAAAGTGGGAGACTGTAGGATTAGTGCCCTAGGCCAAATGTATTTTTACAAGGAAATGGATTATGTATTAAGACATTATTATTTATTCAATAAAGGTTGTTTCTTATATATATGTGTGTATGGGTTGTGAATGTAAATCATATATCAACCAAGAATGACACTTCGGGTTCATGTCATCAGAATATGTGATTCTGATAGTAGAACTGTGAACCAACGAATGACATTCTAAACTGTGATCAAGATGTATATCTAGAACAAAGGAAATAAACAAACGTCTATTCAGATAGGTTTCTGATCGTTGATCGTTTCATTTAACATGGGTAGTCATGACATCAGTCTAGAGGTTACTCATGACTTACGATCTTTAGAAGATAGTTGCCAGTATTAAATAGAACCTACATAGTCACACAGTGAACTCCATTCAAAGATCTAGGATTAGTTGAGCAATAAGGGTTGCGCCAAAGTTCACTTAGTGCTCAATGAAATATGGATCTTGACCCACTATGAAACCTCATTTAATTGAAGTTTCCGAATCAATACTACTGAAGGTGTTTGATTTGAAGAAAAATAGTGGGAGTATAATATATGAAACAAAATTAGAATACTTCTAATTTTAAATAATAAAATTTACATTGCATACTACACTTGTAGAATGAGTTCAAAATTTACAGACTTGGGATCTATCCTTAAGAAGGATAAGATCGATGGCAGAAACTTCCCTGAATGATTCAGGACTCTGTGAATTGTTCTCAAGAGTGAAAGAAAGTTGTATGTCCTTGAGACACCCATTCCAAATCAATCGCTTTCGACCGCTTCTAGAGTCATTCAAGATACTTATCAGAAGTGTATTGACGATTCTGATAAAGTAGCATGGATGATATTAGCAGGAATGAAACCTAAGCTTCGGAAGCAGATAGGTTTCATGGATGCCTATGATATGATCAAGGCGGTTAAGGAAATGTTCCGAAAGCAGACTAACATTCAGCGCTACAAGGTCACCAAGTTATTAATTAAGAGCAAGATGGCTCATGACTCCTCTGTAGATACTCATGTGTTCAAGATGAGAAGTCACATTGATTACTTAGAGAGACTTGGTTCGCCTATTCCAAGGGAATTCGCGGTTGACATGATTCTTGGATCACTTCCTCCGAGCTTTGATTTGTTCATTACTGAATATCATAAGCGTCGGATGGAGATGACGATCACGGAATTGCATAAGATGCTTAAACAGGCAGAGAAGGACATAGAGGCAAAAGTTGTCATTGATGCCCTAAGGATTGAAAAGGAAAGGGAATTGAATAGACAAGCCGCATGGGAGAGTTGGATCAAGTGTAAAGGCCAGGTGTTCCCTAAACCTGAGAAATCAGAACAAGTGGTTGCATGTTCTATGCATGATCACTAGATAGCAGGATGTAAGATATGTCAAGAAGAAGAATCAATGGCTGTCATTTCAAGTATTCCTCTTCCTAAATCTCTACTTGGATATTGGATATCCACTGTAATTCTCACATTTTGAATGTGCAGGATATTACTCAGAAGTTAAAGATTAGCTAGAGGAGAAGTCAACCTACAAGTGGAGAATGAAGTAAGAGTTGCTACATTAGCTGTAGAATTTTGTTGACTTAGCCATTGTGGACTTATAATGAAATAAATGTTATTTTGACATTAACATTAAAATGGTTGTAAAATTTATTATTTGGAATAATAAAATTTTCCTAAATTTGTCTATTTGAAATGTTCACTTAGAAAATAACCTTTATGTACTAAATAATAAGTCCATTGATTTCATACTTCTACGAATCAATACTACTGAAGGTGATTGATTTGAAGAAAATAGTGGGAGTACAATATATGAACCATAATTAGAATAATTCTAATTTTAAATTATAAACTTTACATTGCATATTAAACTTGTAGAATGAATTCGAAATTTACGGACTTGCGATCTATCCTTGAGAAGGATAAGCTCGATGGTACAAACTGCCCTAAATGGTTCAAGACTCTGAGAATTGTTCTCAAGAATGAAGGAAAGTTGTATTTCCTTGAGACACCCATCCAAAATCCACCGCCTTCGACCTCTTCTAGAGTCGTTCATGATACTTATCAAAAGTGTATTGATGATTCTGATGAAGTAGCCTGGATAATGTTAGCATGAATGAAACCTAAGCTTCGGAAGCAGATAGGTTTCATGGATACCTATGATATTATCAAGGAGCTTAAGGAAATATTCCAAAAGCAGGCTAGTATTCAGCGCTACAAGAACACCAAGTTATTAATCAAGAGCAAGATGGCTCATGGCTCTTTTGTGGATACTCATGTGTTCAAGATGAGAAGTTACATTGATTACTTAGAGAGACTTGGTTCACCTATTCCAAGGAAATTGGCGATTGACATGATTCTTGGATCGCTTCCTCCGAGCTTTGATTTGTTCATTACTGAATATCATAAGCGTTGGATGGAGACGACTATCACGGAATTGCAAAAGATTCTTAAACAGGCAAAGAAGGACATAGAGGCAAAAATTGTCATTGATGCCCTTAGGATTGAAACGGAAAGGGAGTTGAATAGACATGCCGTATGGGAGAGCTGTCTAAAGAGTGAGGGCAAAGTGTTGCCTAAACCTGAAGAATTTGAGGAAGTGATAGCATATTATATGCGTGATCACTGGAGAGGAGGATGTAAGATATGTCAAGAAGAAGAATCAATGGCTGCCATTTCATCTATTCTTCTTCCGAATTCTCTACTTGGATATTGGATATCCACTATAATTCTCACATTTTGAATGTGCATGATATTACTCAGAAGTAGAAGATTAGCTAGAGGAGAAGTCAACCTACAAGTGGGGAATGAAGCAAGAGTTGCTACATTAGCTCTAGGATTTTATTGACTTAGCCATTGTGGACTTGTAATGAAATAAATGTTATTTCTACATTAGCGTTAAAATGGTTGTAAAATTTATTATTTGGAATAATAAAATCTTTTCAGATTTGTCTATTTGAAATGTTCACTTAGAAAATAACCTTTATATGCTAAATAATAAGTCCATTGATTCCATACTTCTAGCAATGTCATCTAAGTCACAGAATAAGAATCAGATTTCCAAACTCCACCCTATGTGGAACGTTAGACTCTTTGGATCTAGGTTGAATCGGTTGATTCTATCTTGAATCAAGGAGCAATTGGAGGTTCGAATCAAGAGAGCTACCGGTTGGTTCTCTCCATCTCTCGGTTTAGTCCAATTCTCTTTTAATTTCTTGATTTGAATTTTAGATCGTAATAACACAATTTTGTAATAATCATGATGAAAACTTGTCAAATTCTTGTTGTGAATATGTGTGATTAGATCTAGATAGAGAGGGGAATTTAAGAGTTGTATGCATAAAATCTTGATTTTAAAGTTTGTAATTTTGCTGAATTTTTTATGAATAGTCATGAAGAAACAATTTTTGAATAATTGAGAGAAAATTTCTTAGCTCAGTATTATTCATCAATTGATCTATTAAATCTGGAGTTTATTGGCTTGTTAATCATTTTGAATGCTTAGCTTAGTATTTTGTGTGATTAATTTTGACTTGTGAATGATTAGTTCAAGTTTGTTTAAAAATGGCGGTTTTGAGTTAAATTAGCTTTTGAATCAATTTTCTTGAGTAAATCTTAGTATTGAGACGTGCGATTTTATTTATCGAGCAAAATGACAAGAATGGGCAACCATCACAAAGTTGATGGGTTAGTTTGTTGAGTCTCATGCATATAGATGCACGAGAGACAAAAGGCAAGCTGGCTAGAAATAACGAATATTAGAATTTCATATTAAAGTATTTTAAGTAAAAGGTTTACTTAATGAAATACAAAATATTTGAAATATTCAAAGTATTTAGGAATGAAATTCGATATCGCCTTGACAAGATAATAAGAACACTTCTATCTGATTGAAGTGGTAAGTATTTGAGTCAATAGTTTGACAATTATCTTAGAAATTGTGAAAAGGGTTTCACAATTAATTATATATGTAGCATCTCACGATGTGCACATAAAGAAGAAGATGAAACTTATTGGATAAGGTGTAGTCTATGCCTCCGAGACTCTTAAATGTTTATACTCTTGAATATACTAAACACTGAATGTCATAAGGTTGAAAAGGACACCATATGTGATATGGTTTTGGGATAGTCACAAGTTGTCTTTAAAGGTTGAAGTACGACTCGTGTTAAAATGTTTAATAGTGTCAACACAACAATCTTTCTGGAATATTCAACTCGATATTATTTTACATCCATTATGAGTTCAAATTGTTTGCCACTCATAATTCAGACTTCTTTAAAAGATATCTCATCTCTTAAAGAAGCAGTGGGACTGTAATACATCTCGAAAGGTTCGAGGTCCACATACTAGTGTGAACCATTAATGAGACTATCAAATAATTGATAAGGCTATACTTGAAACATAAGATCCTCCTCACAGACCTGGTAGACATTAAGCTGAGAGATATGATCTCTCATAAAAGATGCTCATAGAGGATGAGTCGACTTTCTACCGAGGAGACTGTGAAGAGACAATGTTCTCAAAATGTTTAGACCATGAGAACTGAGATGCTACGCATATACAAGCAATCATGTCTGAAACTTGATTGGAGTATCCAATGGCTTGATAAAAATTGTATACAGTACATGGATAACAAAAAAATATCAAAGAAAGTACGTATAGTGTGGGCTATAGTAAAAAGACTTTCTCACTTATTGCTATTATGAATTCTAACTTCTTAGCACAATGCTATTGTGAATGATAGAACAAGGATATAAAACTCACATTCCTTTATAGGAACTTTACTGTGGATGTATCTTTGATACATGGCAAGAGTTTTGTGATCGCAAGAATTCTGAAAGGTAAATTCATGAATTCATGAATGGATTAAAGCATTTAGTGGGAATTGAAGAATTTGACTTAATCAAAATAGATGCGACCACCTTGATTTCAAGAAATTTACTAGGATTATAACAATCTTCTTGTATTACAACAACTTACACATCCTAATAGTTAGGAGTTGAAGTCTATACAGACTTCTGGTTGTAAGATAAAGCACATTGGTAAAATATTGAAAGAATTCGTTGTGCAAGAAATGTTCTTGCTCATGGTGTTCATATGAATGATGAAGAGATAAACGAATGATATTCTATACTTTCAGCCATACGTTGAAATGTTCAACTTGCAAGAAAGTGTTCTTGCTTACGACATTCACATGAACAATAAAAGGATATAAGAATTAGATTTTATACCTTCAACCAAATATTGAATATTCAATATGCAAGAAAGAGTTCTTGTGTGTGGCACTAATATGAACAATGAAAGACAAATGAATTGGATTTTATGCTTTCAACAATATATATTACAAGAGTTCAATATGCAAGAAAGAATTCTTGCCTACGGCGTTCATATAATGAAGACATGCGCTTACCATCCATTTATTGAAAGGTACAATATACAAGAAATAGTTCTTGATAACGGGATGAATAAGATTCTTCATGCCATATAATGTACTGTACAATATGTTTGGAGCATAAGAGAAGAAGTGACAGTCATTTGATGATTGGAATAAATATCTAAATTCTTATGAAGAACTAAGATATCCCGATCTATGAGGAGCTAGGTAGTGGGAAGAGATTGCACTTTCCTAGCATGGATCATTATCGCAATTCGTTTATTTTGAATACAATAATTTGGAAAGAGTTCCAAATAAGCCACTATAACTAAAACAAAATCATAATGTCACTTTAGCAGTGGACAATAGGTATGCTTGAATCAAAAGTTAATCTTGGAACTTGGAGTAGTCCCGAGTGCTCTTAAAGCTTGACGATCTATGTTGTGAACAAAGAGTTGCTCAGAATAGAGCAACAAGGATACAAGTACCTATTTCAGAAGTCCTCGACTAATGATAGAGATCAATAGTAGACATTACAAGTTTGCAAAGTAAATTTTTATAATCTGATAGGAATATAATTTCCGCTAGTAGAACAAGAAGGTCATGTTGCCTAATAAGCATTGGATGATTAGGATTGGCCTAGTGCAAGTGGGAGACTGAAGAAATTATGCCCTAGGCCGAATTATTGGAATAGAGATTAGATTATGAGAAACACGTTTATTCAGTTCATATATGAATGAGTGTATGGGTGACTAATTGATAAGTCATTAATTATACACATTTTATACCCTATACATATGTAATATTGTACCATTATATGTGTTTAAATGGATAATAATCATAACTTGAATGTTGATACTACTAATAAGATATTTATGTGATTTCAGGTGCAATTTAGATGGAGCATAACTTGGGGAAAAGAAGTTGGAGCACAAGAGAGAGATAATAATCAAGACTCGGGCCTGCCGACACAGTCTCAGTATTTCAGCCATAACTCATAATATGAGCCTCCTCTATATGCATACTATATACCGTTGGAAAGAAGAGAACAAAGCCCACAATTCATTCTATATCACCAGAGCCCAATTCCGAAGTCTACATGACCCAAATTGACCATCTGCTGGACAGATCTTTCATGCACTTTGCATGCACTCTTCATGCCTTTGCCATGCTTCCTTCACACTCTTTGCATGGATCTTCATTCATCCCTCATGATCACCTTTTGAGAGGGTTATATAACCAGGTGCAAGACATCCATTCTATCAACTTTTGAACTTCATCATTCTCTCTCTTGGAGTTGGGCAAGTCAAGCAAGCTTCACCCTTCCATCCACGCTTCATTAATGGGTTCTATCAATATTTTATTTTCTTTATTTTCCATGTATTTCGAGTAAGCCCTTCGAGGCATAGTTAGTGTTTATGTTTTTGTGTTGTAACTTTTGAGACCATTAATAATGAATTTCATTTGAACGGTTATATTCTATTTTTATTTACTTATTATCTTTCATGCTCAATGAATTGTTTTAAGTTTATTTCGGTCAATTCTATGTTCAGTAGTAATTAACAAGGGCCACAAAATTCCTTTGGTTGCTTTGCTCAATAGCTTCCATTAGAATTTGAATAATAGCCAAGTGCAAATAACTCATAACGAACTAAACAGTTCTGAACAAGCTCATTGTTTCGGAGGTTTTGATTTGTTTAAATAACCAATGATTCCTATTGAATTGGTTATGATATTCAAGTAGGTTAGTGTTTTTATTTACGAGCTCATCTAAACTAAAATTCTATCTTTTCGTTTGAGTTATTTATCGGTTAGAGCTCATCTTACTGCACTTAAGATATTAATTCCAAATTCATTATTATAATCAAGGATAAAGTTACACACAAATTCACTACACGAAACTATGCCTCAATTCACCAAACCACCACATCTCTTGATTTTTACTCTAAGTTTCCTCTTTACTTGTTACTTTCATTTTGTTGCAATCAACCAATCAACAACCCCCCAATTGTGTGTCTTGTTTTAGGTCTTGTGTTTGGTTTTATTTACGGTCTTGGTTTCTCTTTATTTTAGTTTTCTATTTTTATTGAGTCCATTTTCATTAGAGAAGTAATCTTTTCACCTAGTTTAGTCTAAATAGCTCTCTGTGGTTCGACCCCTACTTCCACTGTTTACTGTATTGTAGTTAAGTCTAGGATTATAAATTTCTTTTGGTAAGTGTAAAACGACTGCAAAAAATACCTCTTATCACTAATATAATAACATATATTAGATCGACCATGGATGACACTCCGGTTTCACGTCATTAGAATACGTGATTCTGATAGTAGAACTGTGAACCAACGAATGACATTCTAAACCATCACTAGTGATATGTAGAATGTGTATAGAGATACTTCAAGTAAGAAGCTACATATCCACACTAGTATATTCGCAGACTGGATGATCATGTTCTGCTGATCATGGACATAGGGATGTCAAGTCTAGAATATAGGTGCGTGTTAGAGAACACGTACTGGACTGACCACACTATAAGAATATACATGGTATATATCATTAGTGATTCTCATATCAATAGTGTGCTTGTTCCTATGACCTGAGGTCACCACGAATTTCTGTATGAGGAACTGCATACTTTAATATGATCTTACGTCATCCGTAACGGGATGATGATTATGGTCATCATTAGATATGCACTGAATCATGGAGAGGAATGTGAGTGACCAAGATGGAATTTGTTCCTCTCGTTAAGAGGGAGATATCTCTGGACCCCCTGATGAACTAGGACTGAAAGAAATGCATGGCCATGCTCAAAATGGATTAACATGTATTGTTAATATCATTTTGTACTTGTTCAGTCTAATTCTTGATCAGGAAAGAGGCTTTTGTCAAACTCAAGGATGAAATACTTTCATGCCTTATAATCGAGACATATATCATATAACAAAATGAATAATCAAATGTCTATTCAGTTTGGTTTATGATCGCTGATCATTTCATTTAACATGGGTAGTCATGACACCAGTCTAGAGGTTACTCATGACTTATATTCTTTGGAAGATTGTTGCCAGCGTTAAATGAAACCTACACGGTCACACATAGAACAACATCTAGTCATAAAGGAAATGCTCTTACATGGTTATACATATGATGTATAAATAAGTGAAGGAAATAATCGATCATTGGATGATTGATTTGAATGATTGTGCAAAAATCAGCACAGTTCCGTTGGCAACAGAATAGTTCGATGTGTATACGACTAGAGGTCTTTTGCTTTGAAGACTAACGAGCGATCGGTTTCCTTTTCCTAGGAGAAACAAGGAGTTCATTCGAGTCAAGCTTTAGGAGCACGAAAGAAAAGAAAGCGAGGCGTAGCAGTTCAGACCTACATCTGTTGTAATCTCCCTGATCAGGAAGATCCGAGGTATAAATTTTAATAGCATAATCTCGTACCTTTATTTCCTTTACGATGATCCTAGGGAGGGTTGAACCCGTAGGTTCCGCTGC
Organism: Juncus inflexus; assembly: GCA_024447665.1. Classification (NCBI taxonomy): domain Eukaryota; kingdom Viridiplantae; phylum Streptophyta; class Magnoliopsida; order Poales; family Juncaceae; genus Juncus; species Juncus inflexus. The sequence continues at coordinate 9,657,304 of JAJHPC010000010.1, forward strand.
GCATGTAACGTACATGGCTATGGATTCCCCAACATACATACATACATATATAGAGGAGGTAAGTATTTCTTAGAGGTTGGAAGAGAGAAATTGATTCTTCCAACTTGTGAAGAGTCACCAAATGAGAATGGTGAAGAGGTACCAAATACAATAGCCTCTACCCTTTCATATAGTGAAGGGTAAGTATTCTACTCCAGAATCTACTCTAGAATCTATCCGAGAATTCAACATTCTACTCATACAAATACCCTACAATAGCTCCTCATACAATACAAGATATTTACATCTTTACAAGTGGAGATTTGCAATAACTCTTCACATGGCAAGAGGGATGTATTTGGACATCCATAATTAATAACTCTTCACATGCTAAGGGGATAATTATTTGGACATCCATAATTAATATATTCATAACACTCCCCCTTGGATGTCCATATTTCATACGCACTAGAAAGGCCGCCTCATTAAAAACCTTGCCAGGAAAAACCCGATGGGACAAAAACCGTAGCAAGGGAAAAAGGGTGCAGCTCGTATTATTTCTCCCCCTCATCTGTACAAATATCTCTAAAATGATGGAGTCCAATCTTTTGTCTTAATTGCCTTAAAGGTTTAGTTGGCAATGACTTGGTGAATAAATCTGCAAGATTATCACATGAGCGAATTTGATGGATATCAATTTCACCGCTCTTCTGGAGCTCGTGTGTGGAGAAGAACTTTGGAGAAATATGCTTTGTTCTATCTCCCTTAATGTAGCCTCCTTTTATCTGGGCAATGCATGCAGTATTATCTTCATAAATCACAGTTGGACTTCCTTTAATTGCTTTAATACCACATGATTCCTGAATATGTTGAATCATTGATCTCATCCATACACACTCCCTACTCGCCTCATGAAGTGCTATGATTTCTTGAATGATTTGAGAATGTCGCTACCAAGATATGGCAGTATTACCACATGTGAATAAGTATCCGGTTTGGGACCGAGCTTTATGTGGATCTGACAGATATCCAGCATCTGCATATCCAACTAATTTGCACTCTCAGGTTTTTAAATATAATAATCCTATATCTATTGTTCCTCGAAGATAACGAAGTACGTGCTTAATACCATTCCAATGCCTTCGTGTTGGCGCAGAACTATATCTCGCTAACAAATTTACAGAGAATGATATATCAGGCCTGGTATTATTGGATAGGTACATTAATGCACCAATTGCACTTAAATATGGTACTTCTAGACCAAGAATTTCTTCATTATCTTCTTTTGGACGAAAACAATCCTTCTTTATCTCAAGAGATCGGACTACCATAGGTGAACTCAATGGATGTGCTTTATCCATATTAAATCGTTTTAGTACATTTTCTACATAAGTAGATTGATGAACAAATATCCCATTTTTCAAATGTTCGATTTGCAATCCGAGACAAAATTTTGTCTTCCCGAGATCTTTCATCTCAAACTCACCTTTTAAATATGCGGCAGTACTATCAAGCTCTTCCGGAGTTCCGATGATATTTAGATCATCAACATATACTGCAATAATTACAAATCCTGATTTTGATCTCTTAATGAAAACACATGGGCAAATAGGATTGTTATGATACCCTTCTTTTGTAAGGTATTCATTTAGGCGGTTGTACCACATTCTTCCAGATTGTTTCAGCCCATACAAAGATCTTTTTAATTTTACGGAATACATTCCGTGAGAACTTTTGTTACATGCTTCAGGCACTTTTAATCCTTCAGGGGTATTACAAGCTCCAGGCACTTTTAATCCTTCGAGGACTTTCATGTAAATATCACTATCAAGTGATCCATATAAATAAGCTGTTACAACATCCATGAGATGCATATTCAATCCTTCAGAGATTGCCAGGCTAATTAAAAACCTGAATGTAATTGCATCTAACACAGGAGAATACGTTTCTTCGTAATCTATGCCTGGTTTTTGCGTAAAACCCTGTGTAACAAGTCTTGCTTTGTATCTTACGATTTCATTTTTCTCGTTACGCTTTCTCACAAATACCCATTTGTATCCTACGGGTTTTACACCATTAGGTGTTCGAACTACAGGTCCGAAAACTTCACGTTTTTCAAGAGAATGTAACTCTGCTAGAATTGCATCTCTCCATTTTGGCCATTCTTTCTTATGTCGACATTCTTCGATTAATTTTGGTTCGTGATCCTCGTATTCATTAATTATTTCAATCGCGATTGCATATGCAAATTTTCTGTCAATGACAGTTTTATTTCGGTTCCATTCCTTTCTAGTATAGACATAATTTATTGAGATCTCATTATTTTCAATATTGTCAGGTACCTGAACCTCTGCAGGGGTTGTAACCTCTTCTGGGGTTATTTGCTCATTTATGTCATCTATTCTTTCATCGTCAATATTCTTTTCATAGGATTCTACCTCTTCAGGAGTACTAATAATTTCAGTTATGCCAACTTTATCGTGCATTCTTTTCTTCCTTGGATTTTTATCTTTGGAACCGATTGGTCGATCACGCTTCTGGCGTATATCACACTTAGGATTGTCCAAGGGTATTTCAATACGAGCCGGCACATTTGCTGCTGGAATATGTGATTTAGTTACTCTTTTTGTGTCGACAAATGCGTCGGGTAATTGATTTGCAATTTGTTGCAAATGAATAATCTTTTGAACTTCTAGTTCAGATTGATTTGTTCGAGGATCAAAGTGATACATTGATGATGCATTCCATGTAACTTCTTGTTTTTCCAGCATTCCTCGTTTTTCTCCCCCTAATGCTGGGAACATGGTTTCATCAAATTTACATTCAGCAAATCTTGCTGTAAATAGATCTCCAGTTAATGGTTCGATATATTTAATAATCGATGGAGAATCGAAACCAACATAAATTCCCAACCTTCTTTGAGGTCCCATTTTTGTGCGTTGTGGTGGAGCTACCGGAACATATACCACACATCCAAAAGTTCTTAAATGGGATATATTTGGCTGCTGGCCAGTTACCAGTTGTATGGGGGAGTACTTATGATAAGCAGTTGGCCTTAATCTAATTAGTGCTGCAACATGCAATATTGCATGGCCCCATACAGATGACGATAATTTTGATTTCATAATTAGGGGTCTTGCGATTAATTGTAATCGTTTAATAAGGGATTCTGCTAGACCATTTTGCGTGTGTACGTGGGCCACGGATGCTCAATTTTAATCCCAATTGACATACAATAGTCATTAAATGCTTGGGACGTGAATTCACCGGCATTATCAAGACGAATGGTCTTAATTCTATAATCTGGGAATTGTGCTCTTAATCTAATTATTTGAGCAAGTAATCTCGCGAATGCAACATTCCGAGAAGATAATAGACATACATGTGACCATTTAGTAGATGCATCTACTAATACCATAAAGTATCTAAATGGTCCACATGATGGTGTAATTGGCCCACATATATCACCTTGGATACGCTCAAGGAAATTGGGTGATTCATTCCCAACCCTAGTTAGCGACGGTCTAGTGATTAGTTTTCCCTTATAACATGCAGCACATGCTATCTCATTTGATGAAAGAAACTTATGGTTCTTTAATTCATGCCCATTTGAATTTTCTACAATTCTTCGCATCATTATTGCACCAGGATGACCCAAACGTTCATGCCAAACCATAAAATGGCTTCGTGAATTATTAAATTCATTTCTCATTACAGCATGATGTATCTCAATAGTACGGATATATGTATAATATAAGCCTATTGACAAAGCACGCAATCTTTCTAAGATGCGTTTATTTTCCGAAACAATATTTGTTATGTGAAGATATTCAATATTACCTTCATTCATTGTTTCAATATGATATCCATTTCGGCGGATATCTTTAAAACTCAGTAAATTTCTTTTTGATTTAGTAGATAATAGAGCATCCTCTATTATAAACTTTGTTCCTCTAGGCAGTAAAATAGTGGCTCTTCCGGAGCCCTCTATTAAGTTAGAGGTGCCTGATATAGTATTGATATTTGCTTTTATCTTTGTCAAATTGGCAAAATATTTTACGTTCTTAAGTATAGTGTGTGTAGTTGCACTATCCGCTAGGCATATATCATTGCCATCAATTTTTGTAATATTCGAAGCAAACGAGATCTTCAGGTCTCAAACAAAATAAATAAAATATTAGTTAAGTATTACATCAAAATATACTGAATTAAATAATCTTTATAAAGCAAACATAGTAGAAAATAAAGATACAATAAAACATTATTGATGCATGAAGGAAAATTACTTTCGTCTTGAATATTTCTATTAGCAAGGGAGTATTCATTATCTCCACTTGGGTGGTTAAGATAGTCTTACACATATAAGTGTGTATTAATCATCTTTCTCCTTCAGGGAGGCTTGATAAAGTTCAACGAGGTGCTTTGGCGTACGACAGGTATGTGACCAGTGCTCTTTCATACCACATCTTAGACATTGATCCCCAGACACCTTCAGGGTGACAATTTGAGGTTCCTTGCTTCTTTCATCTGCGGGTTTCTTAATTTGACCATTACGGTTCTAAGAATGAATTTACCTCAGCCTCTTCCAGATCTGTATCCATGAAAGTGATTACGGTCATTAAATGAAGTAGCATTCGCTTCTGGGAATGGGCTAGATCATTTAAGATGATACTACAACGGCATTCGCTTCTGGGAATGGGCTAGAACTTGTCGAACGAGGCTCATGATTTTTAAGTAATAATTTGTTATTCAGTTCAGCTACAAGCTGGTCCCGCTTTGATGGTGTCTTCCAGACCCACGGCATCAAGGTGGATCTCTTCATCGAGGATCCATGACAGATAATTGTTGTGCGATATATTAAGGGCAATAAACTCAAGTTTCGCTAAATTTGCCATGTTGAAGCTATATAGGTGGGATAAATTAAATTAGACCCTTGCCAATTTTATATTGAAACATCAGGTTTCAATAAGAATAAATTCCAAATTTTTACGTTCATCAATAAGCTAAATTGCAACTGCTGGTGCATAAAAATAGATGTGTAGAAAATAAATATACAGAAAGTAAATGTGAGTATAATAAATGTACATAGATAAATATACTACTACTGCTGGTGCATAAAAATAAATATGCAACCTTTGGTTGCGTAAATAAAAATTGAACAAGCAACTTCTGGTGCGTAATTAAAAATAAAATAAATATGCAACTTGTGGTTATGCAAATAGAAATTGAACAAGCAACTTCGGGTGCGTTTATTAAAGATAAAATAAACATACAACTTCTGGTTGCCTAAAAAGAATTTAAACAAGCAACTTCTGGTGCGTAATTAAAAGTAAGATAAACGTGCAACTTCTGGTTGCTTAAATAAAAACTAAACTAACAATTTCTGGTGCGCAAATAAAAATATGCAACTTCTGGTTGCTTGACTAAAAATTGATCAGGCACTTCTGGTGCTGAATTAAAAATAAAATAAAACATGCAACTTCTCGTTGCTTATTATTAAAAATAAGATGAAACACTAAACAAGCAACTTCTGGTACTTAATAAAATAAACATACAACTTCTGGTTGCTTAATATTAAAAATAAAATAAAAAAAAATTAAACGAGCAACTTCTGGTACTTAATAAAATAAGCATGCAACTTCTAGTTGCTTAATATAAAAAAATTAAACGAGCAACTTCTGGTGCTTAATAAAATGAACATGCAACTTCTGGTTGCTTAATATTAAAAATAAAATAAAAAAATTAAACGAGCAACTTTTGGTGCTTAATACAATAAACATGCAACTTCTAGTTGCTTAATATAAAAAAATAAAATGGAAAAATAAACGAGCAACTTCTGGTTGCTTAATATTAAAAATAAAATGAACAAATAAACAAGCAACTTTTGGTGCTTTTAAAAATAAACATGTATCGATAATAACATGTTGTTAGAAGTTCAAATAAGTAAATAGAATAAAAATTTAGTCAATCAGAAGAAAACAATCCGAATAAGAAAATATTGATGTATAAGAAATATCGAGAATTCCTACCTCACTTACGTTAGGTCAGAGTGTCGTGCTGATAACGTGTTGAATATAAAAACGAAAATAACATAAGGGAGGTGGATTGGGAGGAGGTAAGGATTTCTTAGAGGTTGGAAGAGAGAAATTGATTCTTCCAACTTGTGAAGAGTCACCAAATGAGAATGGTGAAGAGGTACCAAATACAATAGCCTCTACCCTTTTATATAGTGAAGGGTGAGTATTCTACTCTAGAATCTATCCTAGAATTCAACATTCTACTCTAGAATCTATCCTAGAATTTAGTATATAATATACAAACAAATACCCTACAATAGCTCCTCATACAATACAAGATATTTACATCTTTACAAGTGGAGATTTGCAATAACTCTTCACATGGCAAGAGGGATGTATTTGGACATCCATAATTAATAACTCTTCACATGCTAAGGGGATAATTATTTGGACATCCATAATTAATATACTCATAACAAATAATAATAATAATAATAATAATAATAATAATAATAATAATAATAATAATAATAATAATAATAATAATAATAATAATAATAATAATAATAATAATAATAATAATAATATGTGAAATAGTGGGTTGGTTATACTTTGAGTGCAAGATAGGCTCCGGGTCTAAAATAGGTCTAGAGGTAGTGGACGGTACCTGCAATTGGCCATGTTCCCTTGGCCAAGCACTAGGCGTTGAGCAATCAGACTTCTTTCACAACTTTAAACTCGGCTTATACTCACGACCCGAAGTTTGTTGTTCTCGGTATGATGAAGTTTAAAATAATTCCGAGTTACTAATAATATTTTGAATATCATGAATTAGTACTGATAAATCGCAAGTTCAAGAAAAACGTTCTAAGAGTACTCTTCAAGATGCACACGATGCCTTTCTTTCAAATGAGTCAGTAGTCATGGAGTTCAGGTTTAGAGCTCTTTTTGTTTTTGTTTGATTTTTGGATCAAAACATAAAAATGGAGCAAAGCGACAAAGATGGGCCGAATCAGCCCGGAATCTGCTGACACATTTTTAGTATTTGGGCCATAACTCTCGCACCAAAGATCATATAAAGGAATTTGATACGTCTATGGAAAGACAACAGAGCAGGATGTAGGATTACTTATTAAGTTACCCTAGGCCAAATGTATTTGTGTTAGGAAATTGATTATTTATTAAGTTATTATTATTTATTCAATAAAGGTTGTTTCTTATATATATCTGTGTGTATGGGTTGTGAATGTAAATTTACATATCTTATATCAACCATGAATGACACTTCGGGTTCTTATCTGTGTGTATGGGTTGTTTCTTATATATATTCATCAGAATATGTGATTCCTATAGTAGAACCGAGAACCAACGAATGACATTCTAAACTGTCCCTAGTGACATGTAGGATTTTTATAGAGATAAACATACTTCAGGTAAGAAGCTACGTATCCATACTAGTATATTCCCAGGCTGGATGATCATGTTCTACTGATCATGGATATAGAGATGTCAAGTCTAGAATACAGGTACGTGTTAGAGAACACGTACTGGACTGACCACACTATAAGAATATGCATGGTATATATCATTAGTGATTCTCATATGAATAGTGTGCTTGTTCCTAGGACCTGAGGTCACCATGTGATAAAATGTATTTTTGCAGTCGTTATACACTTACCAAAAGAAATTTATAACCCTAAACTTAACTACAATACAGTAGACAGTGGAAGTAGGGGTCGAACCACAAGAGAGCTATTTCGACTAAAACTAGGTGAAAGGATTACTCCTCTAATGAAAACGGACTCGAACAAAAATAGAAAACTAAAATAAAGAGAAACCAATACCGTAAATAAAACCAAACACAAGACCTAAAACAAGACACACAATTGGGGGGCTTGTTGATTGGTTGATTGCAACAAAATGAAAGTAACAAATAAAGAGAAAACTTAAAGTAAAGACTAAGAGATGTGGTGGTTTTGTGAAATGAGGCATAGTTTCGTGTAGTGAATTTGTGTGTAATTTTATCCTTGATTATAATAATGAATTTGGAATTAATATCTTAAGTGCAGTAAGATGAGCTCTAACCGATAAATAACTCAAACGAAAAGATAGAATTTTAGTTTAGATGAGCTCGTAAATAAAAACACTAACCTACTTGAATATCATAACCAATTCAATAGGAATCATTGGTTATTTAAACAAATCAAAACCTCCTAAACAATGAGCTTGTTCAGAACTGTTTAGTTCGTTATGAGTTATTTGCACTTGGCTATTATTCAAATTCTAATGAAAGCTATTGAGCAAAGCAACCAAAGGAATTTTGTGGCCCTTGTTAATTACTACTGAACATAGAATTGACCGAAATAAACTTAAAACAATTCATTGAGCATGAAAGATAATAAGTAAATAAAAACAGAATATAACCGTTCAAATGAAATTCATTATTAATGGTCTCAAAAGTTACAACACAAAAACATAAACACTAACTATGTCTCGAAGGGCTTACTCGAAATACATGGAAAATAAAGAAAATAAAATAATGATAGAACCCATTAATGAAGCGTGGATGGAAGGATGAAGCTTGCTTGACTTGCCCAACTCCAAGAGAGAGAATGATGAAGTTCAAAAGTGATTAGAGTGGATGCCTTGCATCTGGTTATATAACCCTCTCAAAAGGTGATCATGTGGGATGAATGAAGATCCATGCAAAGAGTGTGAAGGAAGCATGGCAAAGGCATGAAGAGTGCATGCAAAGTGCATGAAAGATCTGTCCAGAAGATGGTCAATTTGGGTCATGTAGACTTTGGAATTGGGCTCTGGTGATATAGAATGAATTGTGGGCTTTGTTCTCTTCTTTCCAACGGTATATAGCGTGCATATAGAGGAGGCCCAGATTATGAGTTATGGCCGAAATACTGAGACTGTGTCGGCAGGCCCGAGTCTTGATTATTATCTCTCTCTTATGCTCCAACTTCTTTTCCCCAAGTTATGCTCCATCTAAATTGCACCTGAAATCACATAAATATCTTATTAGTAGTATCAACATTCAAGTTATGATTATTATCCATTTAAACACATATAATGGTGCAATATTACATATGTATAGGGTATAAAATGTGTATAATTAATGACTTATCACCATGGATTCCTGTATGTGGAATTGTATACTTTAGTATGATCCTACGTCATCCGTAATGGGATGATCATTAGGGTTATCATTAGGTATGCATTGAATCATGATGAGGAATGTGAGTGACCAAGATGGAATTTGTTCCTCTCGTCAAGAGGGAGATATCTCTAGGCCCCCTGATGAACTAGGGCTGAAAGAAAATGCATGGCCATGCTCAAAATGGATTAAATGTGTTGTGAATATCATTTTGTATTTACTCTGTCTAATTCTCGATCAGGAAAGAGACATTGATAAAACTCAAGGATGACATACTTCCATGCCTTGTGATCAAGACATATATCGTAGAACAAAAGGAATAAGCAAACGTCTATTTAAATAGGTTTATGATCGCTGATCATTTCATTTAACAAGGGTAGTCATTACATCAGTCTAGAGGTTACTCATGACTTACGATCTTTAGAAGATCATTGCTAGTGTTAAATGGAACCTACACGGTCACACAATGAACTCCATTCATACGGGATGAATATGCATCAAAACAGTTATACATATGATGTATAAATTAATGAACGAAATAATCAATTATTGAATAATTGATTGAACAAAACAGTATCATTCCGTTGGCAACAGTAATAACCTTAGCTGTCAAGCATTCCGTTATGGAAATACATATTCCGTTGGCAATGGAATTGGCGCAGAATTGGATTTTTAGTTATGGTAACTGAGCAATCGTTCGCCTCTCTCTTTAGTATAAATAGAAGGGTATTGCCTCTCTATTAGACAGACAAGTCTCAAGCTTTAGAAGCCGTCATACAGAGAAATAGAGAGAGGGAGAGAGTTTTGAGTTATTTTCGAAAAGTATTTTCGGACTCGTCTAACCGAGTCCGTTTATTCCGTTTGCCTGATGTTCAACGCGGATACGAGTAGAGGTCTTCTGCTTTGAAGTCTAGTGAGTGATCAGTTTCTTTACCCTAGGAAAAGTAAGGAGTTCGTTCGATTCGAGCTTCAGGAAGGAGAAGGTTGCACGTCAGAAAAGTTCAGACCTACATCCGTACTTCATCTCGCGGATCAGGAAGATCCGCGGTATAAATTTTAATAGCTAATATAGTATTTTTATTCCGTTAACGATGATCCTAGGGCGGGTCGAATCTATAGGTTCCGTTGAGCATGTAACGTACGTGGCTATGGATTCCCCAACACGGGATTGTAAGATGCGTAAATCGTGTCGTTATTCAATTCACACTCTCAATAAAAATATTTTTAAGTCCCCTAAATATTTTCACAAGTGTATATGTGGAGTTTGAGTTTAGGGTGTTGATCCAAAAGGAGGCAAGGCCTCAAGTGATTAACGTTAAATCTTACTTTTATTTTAGTATTGTGGTTTTAAGAAGTTGTTGTTGTTTTTAAGAAAAAAATAGATGCGAGAGAAAGTAAAGGAAATAAAGTTTTGTTTTTAAAATTTCAAAAAGGGAAAGTAGGGAAATACCGTTGATTCATATGACATGTTAGTATTCCATCACAATAAATAGCAATTTATTATTAAGATTTAAAATCAAGGTTTGACCAATTTATTTTCACAAATTAATCAACAAATAACTCAAATATTAAATGCACTCAAAAACTTCTATTTTCAAGTATCACAAATACCCGATTTAAACCCTTATTTGAATAAAAGAACAACACTTCCAAGTTATTATTACTCATAAAAATCTCAACACTTCGCACAAATATTTCAATATAAATAATTCTTCCAAACAACTTAACTTTACATCTTATGAAATAGTGCCAAAATTTAATCTTTCAAATATCATAATAAATACATAATTTTACTTAAAGTTTCATTAATATATGTCACATGAATAGTCTTTGCCTACTATGAATCTACTAACTCATGACTACACATATCAAATTTACAAGTTCTTGAGTCATATTATTCATCCAAGAAAAGAAAGAAAATAAAGAAAAAATAGATCAAAATCTAAAGATGACAATCGTTCTCGAATTTTTCCCTCTTCATGGTTGATCTTCGCACTTGCTCCTTCTAGATTTGGTGCTCTCTCTTTGAAAATCTCACTCTCTTTTTACTCTCTAGAATTTAAGCTTGAAGCTTGTAGACATTAATGGTGGCAAAGAAAAGAAGAAGAATGAGAATGGTGGAAATGCATGAAGAAATGAGTGTGATAATAAATATGAGAAAGAGGATGTATTTCATAGAGAAATTTGACCTAGAAAATATTTGGAAATAATCTTGTGGGACTAAAAATTGAGTTTGATCCGGATTTGATTCTGAGTAGTAATTTGAGAAATCTGTAGTACTCTTTTTCCTTCCTTTCTAGTCAAATTCTGCTTGGGTGCAATTTTTGGGGTGCATTTAATAATTTTCTCCTATCTCATCCACTTTCAACGGCCTGTACACGCCTCATGCTCGGATTGGGCAGAGAGAAACTGACTTGGCACGTGTCAACTTCTCATTCGGTAGAAATGAATCCTTGTACTGACTCATTCTGAATCTCGTACTGATTATTCAGAAAATGCGTGGAGAATTCTCTCCATTTCTTTCAACCGCACGGTCCAATATAAACCAATTCTCATGTTACTTAGCAAATGGAGGTGTTCATTTTCAAAATGAGTGGAGGGTAGATGGAGGATCACTGTAGAATGAGTTTTCTAATGCAGAGAAGCCACGTGTCGCAAGCTGACAGGAGGAAAAATGATTCTCATACTGAGCGAAGGAATTTCGTCGACGCGTTTTCTGATACAGCTCGCCATGTGTCAGTTGTGCATTGGACATGAGAAACCTCATACTGATTCGCGTTAGTCTTTGCAGAAAACGCGTGATGCTTCACCTCCGTTCCGCATCACTGGACTGTCGAGTTTCAATTATTTTTCTTATTATGGGAGCAATGGAGGTGCACGGAGAAAATTTCACTGGAGATGATGCGTGTCTCAGAGTTGGGAAAGTGCATTTTGCCAGGTGTCGAGCTACAATTCATTCATTTGTTTCATCCGTTGCACAAAATCTTCGGTACGAGAATTCGATGCTCTCCTATCAGAGGTCGGCATGTGTCTACTCTTATCAAAGATTAATTGTTCAAGCCACGTGTCGCATCCTGGTTTGCAGAATTCAAAATTTGCCATACACATGTCGCCTTCTGATGGGCCAAATTTAACCCTCTGACAGAACCAAAATGCGTATCATCACGTAATTTTTAGAATCAGTTTAAATCCATTTGAAAAGAGATTAAATTATTGCCATATTATTAGTAGATTATTATAATAATACACGAATGTCGGTGATTGTCCATTAATAATTTTAAAACTTCAAGGTCGTTTCAACTCACCAATCTTTTGTCCCAATTATCCATTTTCAATAAATTAGTGTCCTAAGAAATTTTTTCTACTTTAGCCCCCCTAATTTTCGCATAAAAGTTTCAGCTAAATTTTGCTTTGCCCTTTTAAACAGATTGAACGTTCACACACCCACCCCTAAGCACAAAATTGTGTCTAATGACACTAAAAAGCATTTATTTCTTTATTAGAAAGTATATACATATATAATAATAATAATATTAATAATAATAATAATAATAATAATATATTTTATTTATTTATTTATTTATTATTATTTTATTTATTTATTTATTTAATTAATTTTTTTTATTATATTTTTTTTATCTTAATTATCTTCTATCCCGGTCTTTGCCTCTCCGCACATAATATCTCCCTCTGGTCTCTTCTAGCATACTCGGATTTGAGACCATACAGCGGGTCCTTCCGCGTGAATGCCAATGATTTATCATCACCGATAACCAGCAACTTCGTACATTGCAAGTTGGATTGCATGTAACCAAGGGTTAAGAACTATCTCTCATTCCGTACACCCTTGAGGGTCACCATAAGACTAGGTGTAGTAGATTATTTAAAAATGATATAAAAATAATATGTTTTTGTACTAGAAAATGGGTGGTAGGTCATCAACAAGTTTCAAAGGGCTGATAAAAATTAGACATTTCACGAGGCCACAGTTTGAAAATTAGGGATAATTCAGAAATTTTTTAATACGGCACTAAAAGATGGAAACATTATATTTTGTCGTAAAATATTGAGAAGATGAATACGTTATGAAATTTTCAAACCATTAATGGATTTTATATGGATAGTGTAGGTGGAATGAGGTGGAATAGAAAATATTATAGCAAATAATTTAATATCCTTTAAAAAAAATTCAAAAATTATTCATCATTTTCTCCAAAATCCTAAGTTTTTCAAAAACTTGTTGCTTGAAGGGCTTGGTTTCAAAAACACTTCCTTTTCAAACCCTTTTCTCACTTTTCTTTAAAATCCTTTTATTTATTTACAAATCCAAGCAAGGTAGTTTATTTATAAAAAATAAAACAAATTTAATTATAAAAATAAGAAAAATGAATTGAAAATAAAATTTTTAATTTTTATGGATTTTAAGAATTTTTCATTGTTTTTGTATTTTTAAATTTTTCATTGTTTTTGTATTATTTTTTTTATTTTACCTTTTGACACAAAAAGGTTACAAAACTTGCTTTTGCACAAAATTAATCTCACCACACTTAAACTTTTGTATGTACAAGAGAAATTTAAGAATTTGTGAAAATTGGAAGTATTAGAGGATTTTGTGCAATACCATTCTCTCCACACTTAAACTTTACTTTTGCAAGTTTAAGTGTAAATGAAAAAGTTTTGTAAAAAGTAGAATTAAAAATAATAAAAGAAAAATACGACCTGACACGACGAGTTGCATCTTGCCAAGCGCTCCCGTTTTACATCTCGTGCCCGACGCATTTTCGCTCATCCTTCCTTTTCTTTCGCGCCTTTTGGCACTTCCTCCAATTCTTGCTCGTCAAACCACTTCACGTCGTGGTTTTCGTAAAATACCTTCAAGCGGTGACCATTGACCTTGAATGCGATCCCTCCTTCCCTATAGATTTCAAATACTCCAAAGAGTAAACTGTTGGTTATAATAAAGAGACCTATCCATCGGCTCTTCAACTTCCCGGGATGTAACCTCAACCGGGACTTGAACAACAAAACTTTATCACCAACCTTGTACTCTTTTTTGCGAATAAGTTTGTCATGAGCGATGATCAACTTCTCTTTGTAAATTCTCGAATTGTCATAAGCTTCAAGACGAAGTTCTTCCAATTCTTGAATTTGCATTTTTCTCAATACCGCATCTTTTGGGTAATCATGGCTGACTTTCTTAATTGTCCAAAAAGCTTTGTGCTGACTTTCAACCGGTAGATGATAACTCTTTTCATGCACGAGTTTGAAAGGAGTCATCCCTATCGGTGTCTTGTATGTGGTATCATAGGCCCATAATGCATCCCCAAGTCTTTAACTCCAATCCTTGCGAGAGGGATTAACCACTTTCTCAAGGATTGTTTTAATTTCACGATTAGAGATTTTAGATTGGCCATTAGTTTGGGGATGGTATGCAGTTGACATACGATGTTGAACATGATAATTTTTCAAAAGTGATTCGAGATATTTGTTATTGAAATGAGAGCCCGTATCAATAATGATAGCTTTAGATACTCCAAAGCGCTGAAAGATGTTCTTTTTAAGGAACTCGGTCACCATTTTGGAGTTGGTATCTCTTGTTGGCATTGCCTTAACCCACTTAGACACGTAGTTGACACATACAAGAATGTACAAATAACCATTCGATTGGGGGAAAGGGCCTATGAAATCTATCCCCCAAACATCTAAAAGCTCAGAAAACAGTAAAGTTTTAAGAGGCATTTCACTTTTGCAGGTTAGATTGCCCGTTTTTTGGCAATTCTTGCAACTCTTTACAAAGGAATGAGCGTCTTTGTAAAGAGTTGGCCAATATAAACTGCTTTGGAGCACCTTGTGACTTGCGCGTTGGGCCCCAATATGGCCCCCACATTCTAAAGAGTTACAAAAAGATAATACCGAATTGAAGTCGCTATCAGGCACACACTTGCGCACCATTTGATCAGAGCAAATCTTGTAGAGGAGCGGGTCTTCCCAAAACTAGTAGCGTGAGTCATTCTAGAGTTTGTTCTTTTGAGCGTGTTCGACATTTGTCCCGTCTCCAAAAGGTTGACGATGTCCGCATACCAAGGTGTGCTCGCATGGATTGCATAAAGGTGCTCGTCAGGCAATAACTCGTTGATCGGGAGGATGTCGCCTTCATTCATTGGGAGTCGACTAAGATGGTCGGCGATGAGATTTTCCACGCCCTTCTTATCTCGTATCTCCACATTGAATTCTTGAAGGAGGAGAAGCCATCGTAAGAGGCATGGTTTGCACACCTTTTTCATCAAATACTTTAACGCTGCATGATCTGAAAACACAACCACTTTCATTCCGACCAAATATGATCGGAACTTTTCGATTGCGTGGTGCATCATCAAGTATCCTAGAAGCGTAATATATAACATGAGGATCCTTACCAATATGTTGGCCCATGATAGCACCAACGCTCAATCCACTCACGTCGCACATGATCTCGAATGGGAGGTTCTATAGGATTAATGCCCTAGGCCAAATGTATTTGTACTAGGAAATGGATTATGCATTAAGACATTATTATTTATTCAATAAAGGTTGTTTCTTATATATCTGTGTGTATGAGTTGTGAATGTAAATTTCTTATATCAACCAAGAATGACACTTCGGATTCACGTCATCAGAATACATGATTCTGATAGTAGAACTGTGAACCAACGAATGACATTCTAAACTGTCCCTAGTGATATGTAGGATGTTTATAGAGATAGACATACTTCTGGTAGGAAGCTACATATCCACACTAGTATATTCGCAGTCTGGATGATCATGTTCTGCTGATCATGGACATAGAGATGTCAAGCCTGGAATATAGGTATATGTTGGAGAACACATACTGGACTGACCACACTATGAGAATATGCATGGTATATATCATTAGTGGTTTTCATATGAATAGTATGCTTGTTCCTACGACCAAAGGTCACCTTGGATTCCTATATGTGAAACTGCATACTTTAATATGATCCTACGTCATCCGTAATGGGGTGATCATCGGGGTCATCATTAGGTATGCACTGAATCATGACGAGGAATGTGAGTGACCAAGATGGGATTTGTTCCTCTCGTCATGAGGGAGATATCTCTGGGCCCCCTGATGAACTAGGACTGAAGGAAATGCATGGCCATGCTCAAAATGGATTAACATGTGTTATTAATATCATTTTGTATTTACTCAGTCTAATTCTCGATCAGGAAAGAGACTTTGATCAAACTCAAGGATGACATATTATTGTGCCTTGTGATCAAAATCTATATCGTAGAACATAAGGAATAAGCAAATGTCTATTCAGCTAGGTTTATGATCGCTGATCATTTCATTTAACGTGAGTAGTCATGACATCAAGTCTAGAGGTTACTCAAGACTTACGATCTTTAGAAGATCGTTACCAGCGTTAAATGGAACCTACACGGTCACACAATGAACTCCATTCGTATGGGATGAATAAGCCTCAAAAACAGTTGTACATATGATGTATAAATTTGTGAACGATATAATCAATTATTGGATAATTGATTGAACAAAAATAATACCATTCTGTTGGCAACAGAATAGTTCCGTTCCGAACGGAATATACATGGAAACTGTAATAACCTTAGCTGCCAAGTATTCCGTTATGGAAATACCTATTCCGTTGGCAACGGAACAATTCCGTTGGCAACGGAATAGGCGCAGATTAGGGTTTTAGTTATGGTATTTGAGCAATCTTTCGCCTCTCTCTCTAGTAAAAAGGGCACAGTCTCTCTGTTAGATACACAACTTAGAAGCCTTAGAGGCCGTCTACTACACAGAAAAGAGAGATAAACTTTTGAGAGATATTCGGAAAGTATTTCCGGACTTGTCTAGCCAAGTCCGGTTATTCCGTACGTCTAAAGTTCGCGTGGATACGAGTAGAGGTTCTCTAACTTGAGAACTTGCGAGCGATCAATTTTATCCCTAGGAGAAGCAAGGAGTTTCGCGAGCCGAGTTTCAGGAAGGAGACGGTTGCAAGTCAGAAAAGTTCAGACCTACATCCGTTCTTCATCTCGCGGATCAGGAAGATCCGAGGTATAAAATTTAAATGGCTAATCTCGTACTTTTATTCCCTTAACATAGATCCTAGGGCAGGTTAAATCCATATGTTCCGCCGCGCATGTAACGTACATGGCTATGGATTTCCCAATAGTGGCATCAGAGCGTTCGTTAAGGAAATAATCATCGATTACAAATTTAAAATTTAGTAAATACTAGTATAATAAATTTTAGGGTTTTGAAAAAATTATTTCAAAACATCACGGAAATAGTTTATGGAAATATAATATTGGATATTATGATTTCCTATAGTTTCAAGAATTAGTTTTTGAAACCCGTTTTGGAAACGGAACTAAAACAAAAGAAAATACGAATTTCCAGCACGTCTCCGTTAAGAACGGAGTACTTCCGTTGAGAACGGAATAGTTCCGTTTAGAACGAAAAAGTTCAGTTCCCAACGGAATAACGCTGAATTTTGTGAGAAACCCTAATTTTGTAATACATGGAATTTAAATATACAAATATGGTATGAGCTTTAGATCTGTGATTGTTCTGTGATATAATCTTGTGTGTGAATACTTATAATTTTATTTAATATCTATGGCAACCCGTGAGTTGTCCAAAGTTGTAATTATGGCAACCTGTAAGTTGTCCAAATTTGTAAATTACCTTTTCTGGCAATAGGATAGTTGTTAGGATAGATATTATTTCAAGACTTCAAGGCAAGAGATCTTGGTTCAATCTTCGGAAGATGGCACTGGATCTACGCATACACAATGAAGGGTTCGTTGAAGATTACTTCTACAATCTAGAGATAGATCTAGAATTAGGAACCTCATGATCGCTCGTGAGGATTAGGCTCATACCATATTTAACTTAGTTTCTGTGATGTTTATATTTTATAAATCTAAAATAAAATCCTTCAGAATATAAAGTAATGAAGTGCCGCCCATGTCACTGAAGCCATTGGTACTTAAACAGTCTTCCGTATGAGCCGTGCCAAAGCTGAGCATATGGAGGATTATTTTTGTAAAGGAGGGTATGCGGGAAATGGCTTCCAGCATGGGTCATGCCAAAGCTGAGTGTGCTAGACTCTATTTCGTCGATAATCAGACATGGTTAAACTTAACTGAGCAAGCAAGTCGGACTTACGCTCAGGGCACAAGATGAAATAATACACCGGGCATATGATGCTCATTCCATAAAAGGAAAGAGTTCTATATGATACAATTGGAAGTGTTCCTACCTAAATAGTTGTGTATTGAGGGTTACGTCAAAGCACACTTAATACTCAATAAAATACAGATCTTAACTTACTATGAAACCTCATTCATTTGAAGTTTTCAAATCAATACTACTGAAGGTGGTTGATTTGTAGAAAATAGTGGGAGTACAATATAAGAAACACCAAAACAAAACAACCCCAATGAATAAATAATAATGACACTTTACATTTTAACTTGTAGAATAATGGCAAATAATAACAATTCAACTGGGTTGAATTTGCGATCTATCCTTGAGAAAGATAAGCTTAATGGGTCTAACTTCCTTAACTGGTTTAGAAACCTGAGAAT
Source organism: Juncus inflexus (assembly GCA_024447665.1). NCBI lineage: Eukaryota > Viridiplantae > Streptophyta > Magnoliopsida > Poales > Juncaceae > Juncus > Juncus inflexus. The sequence goes on from JAJHPC010000010.1 coordinate 9,676,084, forward strand.
TGTTCTCAAGGCTGATAATAAACTGTATGTCATAGAAGAGACTTACCCAGAGGAACCAGAACAGGGAGCCACAAGGGCTGCCCGAGATGCGTATGCTAAATACGTCAAGGACGACACGGATATAGCTTGTCTCATGCTAGTGACCATGACCTCCGAGCTTCAGAAGCAACTGGAGGACATGGGTGCTTACGATATGATCGTAACTCTCAAGGAAATATTCCAAGAGCAGGCTAGAGTTGAGCGCTACAAAGCGATTGTCTCTCTGACTGACACGAAGATGGCTGAAGGTTCATCTGTGAGTGCTGACGTACTCAAGATGAAGAGCTATCTTGATCAATTGGAGAGGCTTGGTTCAACTATACCCAGAGAATTGGCTGTTGACATAATTCTCGAGTCGTTACCACCTAGTTTTAAGTAATTCATCATGAACTATAATATGCATAAGATGGAGAAATCCATCATCGAGTTGCATGGGATGCTTAAGAACGCACAGGAGGACATAAAGACAAATGTTGTCAAAGATGTCTTAGTGGTTCACAAGAAGAAGGGTAAAAAGACCGGGAACAAGTGCAAGGGTAAAGGCAAGGTGTTCCCCAAACCTAAGATCAAGAAAGACAAAGAGGGAGTTTGCTTCCATTGCAACAAGATTGGCCATTGGAAGAGAAACTGCAAACTCTATCAGGACGAAATCAAGAAGGGTAGTGTGACTGTCGCTTCAGGTATTTTTGTTATTGAAACTAATTCACTTACTCCTAAATCTTGGGTATGGATACCGGATGTGGTACTCACATTTGTAATGATGTGCAGGGACTACAAAGGAGTAGAAGATTAGCTAAGGGATAAGTCGACCTGCGTGTGGAAAATGGAGCAAAAGTTGCTGCATTAGCCGTAGGAACTTATTTACTGACTTTGCCTAGTGGACTTGTATTAGTACTTAATAATTGTTATTTTGTACCTGCTATGAGCAGAAATATAATTTCTATTTGTAGTCTAGCTTTGGATAGTTATAAATTTGTTATTGAGAATAATAATTGTTCTATCTTAAAGGATAATCTTTTCTATGGAAATGTTCTATTAGAAAGAGGTCTTTATGTGCTAGATCTTAAGAAAGAGAATTACAAGTCCATATATAACATTAACACTAAACGATTTAAACCAAATGACTCAAATACGACATACCTCTGGCACTGTCGCTTAGGCCATATAAATGAGAAATGCATTTCTAAACTCCACTCTCATGGACTTTTAGACTCATTTTTTTTGGAAACATTGGAGACGTGCGAGTCTTGTTTACTTGGGAAACCAAAGGATTTCACTTTTACCACCCATCGGAGAACAAAGTGTTTGTTGCTCGTAATGGAGCCTTCTTGGAAAGAGAGTTTGTCTCTATGAGAAGCAGTTGGAGTAAAGTGCAACTCGAAGAAATTTGAGACCCACCTATAGTTGCAGAACCTATGATGGAGGAACAAACAAGCTCTCAAGGAGTTGGCGAGCTTGAAACACAACGGACTCAACGTAGATCTAGTAGGATTCATCGTGAGCCCAAGAGATACGGATTTCTCATGTCCAATGATGATGATGTGATATTCCTAGATGATGAACCCACGTCCTACCAAGATGCTATGAAGAGTCCTAACTCTCAGAAATGGTTAGAGGCCATGAGAGCCGAGATGCAATCCATGCAAGACATTCAAGTTTGGAATTTGATTGACCCATTAGAAGGCTTGAAGACCATCAGATGCAAGTGGGTCTTCAAGAAGAAGACTGACGTGGATGGAAAGGTACAAACCTACAAAGCAAGGCTTGTGGTGAAAGGTTTCAAGCAAGTTCATGGTGTTGACTATGACAAAACTTTCTCACCTGTAGCTATGCTAAAATCAATCAGAATTCTATTAGCCATAGCAGCATATTATGACTATGAAATATGGCAAATAGATGTCAAAACAGCTTTCCTAAATGGAAATCTGACCGAGCACGTGCATATGATTCAACCCGAGGGTTTTGTCGATCCTAAGAATTCTGGTAAGGTTTGCAGGATTCAGAAATCCACTTATGAATTGAAGCAAGCGTCTCGAAGTTGGAACCTTCATTTTGATGAAGTCATCAAAAGTTTTGGTTTTACCAAAAGTGAAGGTGAGCCTTGTGTTTACATGAAGTTCAGTGGGAGCTAGGTAGTATTCTTGGTAGTTTATTGAACGTCAAGAAATGAAAGACCTAGGAGAAGCCTCCTACGTGTTAGGAATCAGGATCTATAGAGATAGATCTAGAAGGCTTATAGGTCTGAGTCAAAGTACATACATAGACAAGGTCATGAAACGGTTCAGAATGCAAGAATCCAAGAAAGGATTTTTGCCCTTGTCACATGGCATGTCTCTCAGTAAGACACAGTGTCCTACAAGTGAGCAGGAACGAAGACGCATGACTAAGATTCCATATGCTTTGGCTATAGGATCTATCATGTGTGCCATGATATGTACTAGACCAGATGTTTCATACTCATTGAGCGCAACAAGCAGGTTTCAGTCTAATCCAGGTGAAAGTCACTGGATAGCAGGTAAAAGAATCCTTAAGTACTTACGAAGAACTAAGGACCTATTCCTAGTCTCCGGAGGTCAGGAAGACGAGCTCGCTGTAAAGGGTTACACCGACGCAAGCTTCCAGACTGACTCAGATGACTTCAGATCGCAATCAGGTTATTTATTTTGCCTAAATGGAGGCGCATTGGCATGGAAGAGTTCCAAGCAATGTACGGTGGCAGATTCTTCAAATGAAGCATAGTATATAGCCGCTGCAGAAGCGGCTAAAGAATCTGTTTGGATAAAGAACTTTTTGGAGGAGCTAAGAGTAGTTCCGAGCATCTCGGAACTGGTGGATCTATATTGTGACAACAATGGAGCGATCGCACAAGCAAAGGAACTGAGATCTCACCAAAAGTCCGAGCACATACTATGACGCTTCCATCTCATCAGAGGTCCCAGAGATATCTCCCTCTTAACGAGAGGAACATATCCAATCTTGGTCACTCACATTCCTCGTCATAATTCAGTGCATACCTAATGATGACCCTAATGATCATCCCATTACGGATGACGTAGGATCATTTTAAAGTATGCAGTTCCACATACAGGAATCCATGGTGAACTCAGGTCATAGGAACAAGCACACTATTCATATGAGAATCACTAATGACATATACCATGCATATTCTCATAGTGAGGTCAGTCCAGTATATGTTCTCTAACACGTACCTATATTCCAGGCTTGACATATCTATGTCCATGATCAGCAGAACATGTCCATTCAGCCTGCGAATATAGTAGTGTGGATATGTAGCTTCTTACCTGAAGTATGTTTATCTCTATAAACATCCTACATATCAATAGGGACGGTTTAGAATGTCATTCGTTGGTTCACAGTTCTACTATCAGAATCACGTATTCTGATGATGTGAACCTGAAGTGTCATTCATGGTCGATCTAATATATGTAAACATATTAGTCACTCATACACTCATTCATATATGAACTGAATAAACATGTTTCTTATAATCTAATCTCTAGTCCAACAGTTTGGTCTAGGGCATAATTCCTTCATTTCTTGTAATACTCTGGGAGGTTTCACCACTCTCTTGTTGGATTCTTGTGATTTCAGACCGCAGCTTGGCGGTAAGGGTTTTAGGATAATATCGCTTTAAGAAGCGCTTCGCTACCTCCACAAAAGTTCGGAACGGCCCTCCTTGGAGATGATTCAACCAGTCTCGAGGAGCGTCTCCTAAAGTGTGAGAAAAAAATGTGAGTTTAATATTATCCAAATCATTAGTTTTACCAAAAAGAGATGTGCATTTATGATCTAATTCACCCAAATGAGTGTATGGATTTTCATTTCTATGGCCTTCAAAAATTGGTAAAACACCTAATATGGATGGATTTAGTTTAAGGTTTGGCACAGTTGGTATCACAATATTTCCTGAATTTTGTTGAAGATTATGTGCTTATAGTTCTCCTAATATTTTCTCTTCAACCATTTTTACTTTATCTTGATATTTTAAAGGTTCTTTTTCAACTTTTATAACTTGAGATGATGAAGATGATGATGAATCTAAATAATGGGATGGATAAAGAAGTCCTGATGATGGAGATCGGATGTAGGGATTTATCAGAAGATCTTGAGCTTATTCTTATGGCTCTTCCACGAGTGGTAGCTCAGTTTTTCGATCTTGAGGCCCTAAGAAAAGAGAAGCCTCCACGCTCAAATTTCATTTTGAAGAGGATGAAGAACTCGTCGTACGTCTTCCCTTGTTCTTGATTTTCCGAAGCTACTTGTTAACCACCGGATTTAGAGGTATTTGAGGTTCGCCTTGTGACCTAGTCCTTCCGATATACCTTTAAACCAAACAAAAATAAAAACACTTGAACAAATATGAGATCGTTAGTCAAAAATTTAATGCAAGCCGCCTCCCCGGCAATGGCGCCATTTTGTAAGATACGTAAATCATGTCGTTATTTGATTCACACTCTTAACAAAAATATTTATAAGTCCCCTAAATGTTTTCACAAGTGTATATGTGGGGAGTTTGAGTTTAGGGTGTCGATCCAAAAGGGCGCAAGGCCTCAAATGATTAACGTTAAATCTCACTTTTATTTTAGTGTTGTGGTTTTAAGAAGTTATTGTTGTTATTTTTAATAAAAATAAAAATAAAAATAAATAGATGTGAGAGAAAGTAAAAGAAATAAAGTTTTATTTTTAAAATTTCAAAAAGGAAAAGTAGGGAAATATCGACGATTCATATGACAAGTTAGGGTTTTACCAATTTATTTTCACAAATTAATTAACAAATAACTCAAATATTAATTCCACTCTAAAACTTCTATTTTCAAGTATCACAAATACCCGATTTAAATCCTTATTTGAATAAAAAACCAACCTTTCCAAGTTATTTTTACTCAAACAAATCTCAACACTTCTCACAAATATTTCAATTTAAATCATTCTTCCAAACAACTTAACTTTAGATCGTATGAAATAGTGCCAACATTTAATCTTTCAAATATCATAATAAATAAAAAAATTTACTTAAAGTTTCATTAACATATGTCACATGAAAAGTCTTTCCCTACTATGAATCTACTCACTCATGTCCACAAACATCAAATTTATAAGTTCTTGAGTCAAATTATTTATCCAAGAAAAGAAAGTAAATAGAGAAAATAAAGAGAAAATAGATCAAACCCTAAAGATGACAATCGTTCTCGAATGTTTCTCCCTTCATGGTTGATCTTCACACTTGCTCCTTCTAGATTTGGTGCTCTCTCTGTAAAAATCTCACTCTCTTTTTACTTTCCAGAATTTAAGCTTGTAGACATTAATGGTGGAAATGAAAAGAAGAAGAATGTGAATGGTGGAAATGGATGAAGAAATGAGTGTGATAATGGATATGAGAATGGTTCTATAAATGGATGAATAATGGTTTCTTTAGAGAGAGAAAGAGGGTGTATTTTATAGAAAAATTTAACCTAGAAAATATTTAGAAATAAGCTTGTGGGACTAAAAATTGAGTTTGATATGGATTTGATTTTGAGTAGTAATTTGGAAATGTGTAGCACTCTTTTTTCTTTCTATTTAAATTCTTCTTGGGTGCAATTTTCGGTGTGCATTTAATAATTTTCTCCAATCTCATCCACTTTCAACGGCCTATGCACGTGTCATGCTCGGATTGGGCAGAAGAGAGAAACTGACTTGCCACGTGTCAACTTCTCATTCGGTAGAAATGAATCCTTGTAGTGACTCATTCTGATTCTCGTACTGATTATTCAGAAAATGCATGGAGAATTCTCTCCATTTCTTTCAACCGCACTGTCCAATATAAGCCAATTCCAATGTTACTTAACAAACATAGGTGTCCATTTTCAAAATGAGTGGAGGGTGGATGGACGATCACTATAGAACATGTTTTCTGATGTAGAGGAGCCACGTGTCGCAAGTTGACTGGAGGAAAAATGGTTCTCTTACTGAGTGAACAAATTTCATTGACATATTTTCTGATGCAGCTTGCCACGTGTCAGCTGCGCATTGGGCATGAGAAACCTCGTACTGATTCGCGTCAGTCTTTGCAGAAAATGTGTGATGCTTCACCTCCATTCCGCATCACTTGACTGTCCAGTTTCAATTGTTTTGCTTATTATGGGAGCAATGGAGGCGTACGGAGAAACCTTCATTGGAGCTGATGCGCGTCTCAAAGTTGCCATGTGTCGTGCTACAATTCGTTCATTTGTTTCATCCATTGCACATAATCTTCGGTACGAGAATTCGATGCTCCCCTATAAGAGGTCACGACGTGTCTGCTCTTATCAAAGATTAATTGTTCAAGCCACGTGTCGCATCCTAGTTTGATGAATTCAAATTCTTCCCTACATGTGTCGCCTTCTGATGGGCCAAGTTTATCCCTCTGACAGAACCAAAACGTTTATCTTCACGCAATGTTTCGGGATGTATTTATGCAGCCTGATTATCAGGGCGCCGCATGTAACTTCGGCAGTTCTTCCTTTCTTGGCTTCTTTTAATCAGGTGCTAGCACATATCTTTTGCGATTCGAAGGTTTGTTGCGCCTTGTAGTAATATCGCCCAGAGAATCACTAGCTTGATTTTATTTAGTGTCGCAGAACTCTCTAAGTCTCGAGGGTGGACCATGTTTGCCAAAATAACATGGTTTGGATAACCGGGTTATAGTCTCAGTTGAGATGACAATCTGTCTCTCCCCAGTGTCCGATTCTGATCTCTCCCCATATTCCATCAAGGGCCATGACCCCTCGTTCGGTATTTCGAACGCTTCACTCACTTTGGTCATATTCAGGACTGGAGTCTTTTCTCATCTTCTTCATCCACGGTCAGTAACTCCGTCGTCATGAGGAACTCTAAAGAGAGGCCTTGACTTTGCTTCTCGTTCATCATCAACAGTTTCTCCAAACTGACTCTCTGGAATAGTTCTTGCACTTGAGACATGATGTGCATCTTGTCGAGTCTGTTAATGTCCACCGAGGAACTCCCTCTTTTTGACCGCTTTCCCCTTTTTGAATTGTTCTACTGTCATGTTGTAACTTTGGGCCCCATTCATCGATGGTAGGCTTTCGTCCCTCGATTTGGTCCATCGGGGCAACGACTTCCTCTTCTGGTCCTGTCGACGAGCATGACTCCCTTCATGTTGACTTGCTTGCAAGCATTTTCACCCATGTCCTCTTCATCCCTTGGGCGGATCTGCTTCCTCCGGCTTCCATTCATCTCGTTGATCTCGATTTCTTCAAGAGGTTTATATATGATTTTGATTTTGTGGAATTGGAATGTCGTGAAGATGGAAAGACGAGATTTGGGAAGTTGAGAATTTTGGAAGTTCTTATTTGGAAAGTCTGATAGCGCGGATTGAAGAAGAAGGAAGGTATGTGATAGCTTTTGGGTTTATTTATGGGCTGTGCTGAGGCAAGGTATCATTTCAAGACTCTGTTTACTGCGGACGGAGTTAAGAGTACCGTGATCATTGTTAGTTTTATCGCGGGTTATCCATTTTCATCTCATGGTCGAGGCTTAGTGTGAATTTTTAATTTTCACACTTTCCTAACCGTGGTTGAGGTCAGTAATGGCTTCTAAAGGGTTGTGGGCGCTTCTGGAGGTTCTCCCTAGTCCTCCAACAATTTGGGAAAGGTATAAAATAGTAAAAATGTGAAAAAGACATAAAGAAAAATATTAAAATATAAATTCTTAGGCTCCCTCCCAAGAGTGCTTGTTTAAGGTCATGAGCCTGACCAACTCATTTACATGGGGTCAAGGTGAGGTAGGGTGATCCCCCTTTTTCTCCTGCCCACCTTGTTTATCACTCTTGTAGTCCTCCGGCTTTTGAATCTTGCTATGCTTATCATTTCCTCAGCCTCAAATAGTTCCAAGACTCTAGTGCGTGCCGCTCTCGTGTTGTTGAATTAAGTTACCTTATCGACAAGATTCATATATATTCTAGCTCGGTCGGTAGGTGACATCACCTCCTGTGCATGCTTTCAAAAGGTGTCATGTATCAGGTATTTTTTATGAGAGGTATGATACTCCCAAATCACGTCTTCTAGCCTATTCGCTAGTCAGTCGGCAAGTGCACAGTGATTCTCTTCAAGAAAATCTCGATTATCCATCTCGGTTGCTCGGCTTGGTATAGGGTGCATGGTGCGTCGGTTACCACCTTATGGCAGATTCTGAGTCATCCAAGCATGTTTGATAGCATTTGATTGTCTGGTTAGGTAATCTCTCCTACTCTTACTGCCTTCGGTACCATGAATCTAGTGAACACCTATTTCTTTAGGAACCTCATCGCCGCTTTGACATTCGCAATGGGACTGCTAGTGCTTCTACCCATTCAGAAACCTGTTCTATTGCTAGTAATACATAATTATTTTTGTAGGAATCTCGAGCTCCCATTCATCCAAGATTTCTCCCCTTGTCTTTGCCTACAATGTCGCATCACAGTCTGCTGCATGGGATCCCTCCTGTCTTGTCCCATTGCCCTCTCTGTAGGATATAGCATAATTTTACGTCCCGAGAGAACATGGACCAGTAGAATCATGCTTCTCTTACCCTCTAAGTAGTCCTGGCTTCTGTCGCTAGTTCTCGGTATGGTGAGGAGTGAAAACATGAATTATATCTATGGTTTCCACTGCAGGTACATATCTGTTGAATCGTCCATCCTCCTCCATTTGATAGAGTAATGATTCTTCCCAGTTATCCCAGTAGTGCAACCTGACCCTTTTCAGGAACTTATGGCTCTCTTCTTGCGAGAGGTCCCTTGGCACATCCTGAGTGACAATGTAGTTCTTGATCGCTCTGTACCATAGCTCCCTATCCGATTTGTCTCCAGGGTCTCCCTCGTCAGGTTGATGGTGTGATTCTCCTCACTCTAAGTCCTCTTTCTCTTTTTCTGCACTATCTACCTTGAAGCAGAGTTCCTCGAACTCGAGGTATTGCATCTCTCTTTGAAGGTTGAAATTGATATTTTGCTCCCCCGGTTGGAACGATAGTTTTCCGTTTCTCATATCTTGCTTGTCTTCCTTCATCTCAACTACCACGAAATCGACCGGGATATAGAATTTTCTAACTTAATCAGCACGTCTTCGATCACTCCGAGGAGGTATCTATGGCTCGGTCGGCTAGTTGGATTGTCATCTTCGTCTCCTTCAATTTGCTAAGGTCGAGTGTCGCATACAAAAAATTTGGCATTAAACTCACTTCTGATCCCCGAGTGGTACTCGACTACACTACTCGAGCTTTCTTTTATTGGACAAGATCTCCTTAAGAAATTTAGCATACGAGGGCATCTGGGTCATCACATCAGTGAAAGATATAGTGACATGAAGCTTCGTGAGTATCTCGGCGAACTTGCGGAAGTGCTTCTCATTCTTCGGTTTGTTGAGTCACTTAGGATAAGGTAATGGTGGTTGGTAAGCGGAGGGGGTACGTCTTCATCCTTCGGTATATATTCCGGAAAGTTCTCATGTTGGGCAGTTGAAGCTTCGGTCGGTTGTTCACGCGGATGTTTGGCCTGGGGTGTTTGGGAATTCATAGCCATGTACGTTACATGCACAGTGGAACCTATGGATTCAACCCGTCCTAGGATCATCGTTAAGGGAATAAAAGTACTAGATTAGCTATTAAAATTTATATCTCGGATCTTCCTAATCCGCGAGACAAAGAACGGATATAGGTCTGAACTTTTCTGACGTGCAACCTTCTCCTTCCTGAAGCTCGACTTGAAAGAACTTCTTGCTTCTCCTAGGGTAAAGAAACTGATCGCTCGCTAGTCTTCAAAGCAGAAGACCTCTACTCATATCCACGTCAAAATTCGAACGCACGGAACAACCGGACTCGGCTAGACGAGTCCGAAAATACTTTTCAAAAATAACTCAAAACTCTCTCTCTCTCTCTCTAAAGCTTGAGAATTGTCTATCTAATAGAGAGGCACTGCCCTTCTATTTATACTAGAGAGAGGTGAACGATTGCTCAATTACCATAAATAAAAATCCTAACCTGCGCTTATTCTGTTGCCAACGGAACTATTCCGTTGCCAACAGAATAAGTTTTTCCATAACGGAATACTTGGCAGATAAGATTATTACTGTTTCCATATCTATTCCATTGGGAACGAAACTATTACGTTGCCAATGGAATGATGTTATTTTGTTCAATCAATTATCCAATAATTGATTATCTCATTCACCAATTTATGCATCATATGTATAACTATTTTTGAGGTACTGTCATCCCGCAAAAATGGATTTCATTGTGTGACCGTGTAGGTTCCATTTAACGCTTGCAATGATCTTCTAAAGATCGTAAGTCACGAGTAACCTCTAGACTGATGTCATGACTACCCATGTTAAATGAAATGATCAGCGATCATAAACCTTTCTGAATAGACGTTTGCTTATTCCTTTTGTTCTATGATATATGTCTTGATCAGAAGGCACGGTAGTATCTCATCCTTGAGTTTCATCAAAGTCTCTTTCCTGATCGATAATTAGACTGAGTAAATACAAAATGATGTTAACAACACATATTAATCCATTTTGAGCAAGGCCATGCATTTCCTTCAGTCCTAGTTATTCAGGGGGTCCAGAGATATCTCCCTCATGACGAGAGGAACAAATCCCATCTTGGTCACTCACATTCCTCATCATGATTCAGTGCATACCTAATGATGAACGTAATGATCATCCCGTAGGATTAGTGCCTTAGGCCAAATATATTTGTGCTTGGAAATGGATTATGTATTAAGACATTATTATTCATTCAAGAAAGATTGTTTCTTATATATCTGTGTGTATGGGTTGTGAATGTAAATCGTATATCAACCAAGAATGACACTTCGGATTTACGTCATCAGAATACGTGATTGTGATAGTAAAACTGTGAACCAACGAATGACATTCTAAACTGTCTCTGGTGATATGTAGGATGTTTATAGAGGTAGACATACTTCAGGTAAGAAGCTACATATCCACACTAGTATATTCGCAGGCTGGATGATCTTGTTCTGCTGATCATGGACATAGAGATATTAAGTCTAGAATATAGGTACATATTAGAGAACATGTACTAGACTGGCCACACTAAGAGAATATGTATGGTATATGTCATTAGTGATTCTCATATGAATAGTGTGCTTGTTCCTACGACCTGATGTCACCATGGATTCCTGTATATGGAACTGCATACTTTAATTTCGTCCTACATCATCCGTAATGGGATGATCATTAGGGTCATCATTAGGTATGCACTGAATCATGACGAGGAATGTGAGTGACAAAGATGGGAATTATTTCCCTCGTCATGAGGGAGATATCTCTGGGCTCCCTGATGAACTAGGACTGAAGGAAATGCATGGCCATGTTCAAAATGGATTAACATGTGTTGTTAATATCATTTTATTTTTACTCAGTCTAATTCTTGATCCGGAAAGAGACTTTGATCAAACTTAAGGATGACATACTTCCATGCCTTGTGTCAAGACATATATCGTAGAACGAAAGGAATAAGCAAACGTCTATCTAGATAGGTTTATGATCGCTGATCATTTCATTTAACATGGGTAGTCATCACATCAGTCTAGAGGTTACTCATGACTTATGATCTTTAGAAGGTCGTTGCCAGCGTTAAATAGAACCTACACGGTCACACAATGAAATGAATATGCCTCAAAATAGTTATACGTACGATGTATAAATTGGTGAACGATATTATTGGATAATTGATTGAACAAAACAGTACCATTATGTTTGCAAGGGAACAGTTCCGTTTCCAACGGAATAGATATGGAAACTGTAATAACCTTAGCTTCCAAGTATTCTGTTATGGAAATATCTATTCCGTTGGCAATGGAATAGTTCCGTTGGTAACAGAATAGGCGCAGATTACGGTTTTTAGTTATGGTAACTGAGCAATCGTTCACCTCTCTCTAGTATAAATAAAAGGGCAAAGTCTCTCTATTCGACACACAATTCAGGAGCCTTAGAGGCCGTCTAATACACAGAAATAGAGGGAGAGAGAGTTTTGAGTTATTTTCGGAAATTATTTTCGAACTCGTCTAGCCGAGTCCGGTTATTCCGTGCATCTGAAGATCGACGTGGAAACGAGTAGAGGTCTTCTACTTTGAAGACTAGCGAGCGATCAGTTTCTTCACCCTAGGAGAAGCAAGGAGATCGTTCGAGTCCAGCTTGAGGAAGGAGAAGGTTGCACGTCAGAAAATTTCAGATCTACATCCGTTCTTCATCTCGTGGATCAGGAAGATCCAAGGTATAATTTCTAATAGTTAATCTCGTACTTTTATTCCATTAATGATGATCCTAAGGCGAGTTAATTCCATGGGTTCTGTTGCGCATGTAACGTACATGGCTACGGATTTCCCAACACCTACCATTAAGGATAACGTAGCATCATATTAAAGTATGCAGTTCTACATACAGGTTTACTAGGTAAATTTCAAAGTTTAAATTTAATTTCTGTTTTGTTTCAACAATTCAGCACGTCACACTTTAGTGTTTTAATTAGTAACTAGCCAAAATAAACTCTGAATCCAACACACGGGATACCGTTTGAAACTAGAAAAAGGGATCTAAGATATGGTTCTTTATTGTTATTATTATTTTATCCAAAACTTTTGGGATATTTGCAGATCAGTCCAGAACTTATTTCAGATTCAAAATCGATTCAACAACTTCATAAAATTATAGGAAAATCACCAAGGCTTTAAAAATCCCAAAATTTTTACAAAAAATCAATTATCAGGTTATGGATCATCTATCAAAATCTGGTGTAGTTCGAATTTGTTATTTAAGCTTTACAATGAAAACTCATATCTTGATTCAGCAATTGGATCCGACAGACCGGTACTTACAAAAGTGGAAATATTTTCTGATCTGTCTTAAAACTACTATTTTAAAATTCAGATTCGGATTCTACACATCGAAATAATTTAGATAGGACTATTTTTGTATTTTTATTATCTATTTTAATGTTTTTAAAATTCAGAGAACAAAAAACAGTAAATCTGAACAGAAAGGTCAAAAACAGAAAAAATTACAAATTTAGAAAATTAATATCTCACAATTTATAATTCAGAATTTGGCAAAATTTGATTTGAAAATTATCTAATAAATTAGAACTAAATTATACAAATAGTTATTGAATTTGTTAGTTCTGAATTGGACACGAAATTTGAATGAAAAAACTGAAAAACAGAGATAACACAACACCAAAATAGAAACTGGATTAGGGTTTGATTTTCAGTTTAAAAATATGTATTTATAGGAAATTCATGGGATGTAACAATTATTAATCACTTAGGGAATAATTTCATAGATTTAGATGATGGATTTGAGTAATCTAAGCTAAGATGTACTCAAGAAATTGATTCAAGAACTAGTTCATCCCAAAATAGCCATTTTAAAACAAAACTTGAATTAAATCAATCACAACTCCAAATTAATCACACAAAATACTAAGCTAAGCATTCTAGATGATTAACAAGTCAATAAACTCTGGATTTAATAGATCAATTCATGAAAAACACTAAGCTAAGTAATTTTTCCCAAATTATTCAAAATAATGTGTGTTCATGACTATTCATCAAAAATTCAGCAAAATTACAAGATTATAAAGCAAGATTTCATATATACAACTCACAAATTCCCATCCCTATCTAGATATACTCACACATATTCACAAGAATAAGAATTTGACAAGATTTCATCATGATTAGTACAAAATTGAGTTCCTGTGATCTAAAATTCAAATCAAGAAATTACAAGAGAATTGGACTAAACCGAGAGTTGGAGGACTACCCGATAGCTCCCTTGAGTCAATTTGAACCTCCAATTGCTCCTTGATTCTAGCTAGAATCAACATATTCGAATTTCACTCAAATCAGCCCTAAATTTGCTCGATTTCACTCAAAAATGAAAATTAGAGCTTAAACAGATTTGAGACTTGTAATGTGTATTTTATACACATTTTTATGATTTTTATCATCTCAAATTTAATCATAATTCACATAAAATGTATGTAAAAATGCTCATAATTCATAAAACATAATTTTAAACCTCTTAATACATTTTTGTGTTATTTTACGTGTGAAAAGGCCATAAAAAGATAAATTGACCAAAACGCAAATAATGGGCCAAAGATGGCCGAACAAAATCCGCAAATGAACACACATTTGTCTTAAAACTACTAGTTTGTAATTTTGCAGAATTTTTGATGAATAGCCATGAACACACATTTTTTGAATAAATTGGGGGAAAAGTGCTTAGCTAAGTATTTTTCATCAATTGATCTATTAAATCTAGAGTTTATTGGCTTGTCAATCATTTGGAATGCTTAGCTTAGTATTTGGTGTGATTAATTTGGAGTTGTGAATGATTTAATTCAAGTTTGTTTAAAAATGATTGTTTTGAGATAAACTAGTTTTTGAATCCATTTTTTTGAGTAAATCTTAGCTTAGATTGCTCAAATCCATCATCTGAATCGGTGAAATTATACCCTAACTGATTAATAATTGTTTCATCTCATGAATTTCCTATAAATCCCTATTTTTTAAAACTATAAATCAAACCCTAATCCAATTTCTATTTGCAGTTGTCTTATTTCTATTTTTCAGTCTTTTCACTCTAATTTCGTGTCTAATTCAGTTATGAAAAATTAAATAAACATTTTTATAAATTAGTTCTCATTCAGTAGATAATTTTCAATCGATATTTTGTGCAATTCTGAATTATAAATTGTGAGATACTAATTTTCGAAATTTGTAATTGTTTCTGTTTTGACCTTTCTGTTAAAATTTACTGTTTTCTATTTGCAAAATTTTTGAAAATATAAAAATAGATAATAAAAAAAAAAATAGTCCTACTTGAAGTAATTCGAAAGAATCTAAATCTGAATTTTAAAATACTAGTTGTTAAAGTAGATCAGAAGATATCGTGACTTTTGTAAGTACTGGTCTGTCAAATCCAGTTTCTGAATCCAGATCTAAGTTTTCAATATAAATCTTAAACCACAAATTAGAACTGTACCAAATTTTTCTAGATGATCCATAACCTGATAATTGAAAATGTGTAGAATATTTGGGATTTTTCAAGTTTTGGTGATTTTTCTATAATTTTCTGAAATTACTGCTGAACCGATTTCAAAATTGAAATAAATTATGGACTGATCTGAAAATATTCAAAATGTATAAATTAAATAATAAATAACGGTAAAGTACCATATTATAGATCTCTCTTTCTAGTTTCCAATAGTATTTCGTGTGTTGGATTCGGAGTTTATTTGGTCTAGTTACAAATTAAAACACTAAAGTGTGACGTGGAGAATTCTTGAAACAAAACTGAAAATTTAATTTAAACTTGAAAATTTACCTAATAAATCTTGAACTAAAAGATTTTACACTAGAGATATATCATTGAGATTAGTTAATTCTTGAGGCCACACCTCCTTGTGTTCGACCCCTAAACACATTTACTGCTCATACTTGTAAATTGATTAATAGGGAAATATAAATTGTTTTGCTAAATTGTGTGAAACATAAACGACGGTTTTACCCGATTTACAAATGGCGCCGTTGCCGGGGAGGTGGCTTGCATCAAGTTTAAACTAACCCATCTCGTATTTTCTCTAGTATTTTTGTCTCTTGAATTTTTGAAGGTTTATGAGAAAGACGAGATCGCAAGATGAAGTACGCACTCCTCACAAGAAGGACATCAACAAGCATCTAAAAGAGATCAAGAGGAACAAGGCGCGAAGCGAGCAAGGCACAACTTCATCAAGCAAAGGAATGCAACAAGAAGAGGCTTCTCCTTTCATGCAAGGGCCCCGAGTATGACAAGAAAAGCTACACCAAGTGAAAAAGCCACAAGAAGAAGGTCAAAATCAACCTCTCACCATCCCATCTTCATCCTCAACTCCAAGACCCGTTTCTTCATCTCCTTCTATTTCTGATTCTAATCCTATTTTAAATTCACCATCATCATCATCATCATCATCATCATCATCATCATCTCATCTTAAAAATCAAGAAGTTGAAAAAGAATTTAAAGGAACATTAAAAAAACATACAAATGGCTCAACAAAGAAAATTAGGGGAATTTTTAGAACACAAAATTCAAGAAAATCCTGGAAATATTGTCATACCTAAAGTACCAAATTTCAAGATAAGCCCATCCATGTTAAGTGCTTTACCAACATTTGAAGGGCATAAGAATGATAATCCATATGCACATTTAGATGAATTTCATATGAAATGTAACGCATTATTTGGTAAAATTGGCAATCTGGACAACATCAAGTTGATTCTTTTTCCTCATACATTAGGAGTTGCTCCTAGGGATTGGCTTAATCATTTAAAGAGTGGACCATTCGAGACGTTCGATGATGTGGAGAAGCGCTTTCTTAAGCGGTATTTTCCAAGTACGCTCACCGTCAAAATACGTAAGGAGATTACAAGCATTCAACAAGGAGGCGATGAAACCCTTCAAGAGTACTACGAGCACTTCGTAAGATTGTCTGCATCATGCCCTAATCACAAACTCACCGAGACCTCACTTCTTGACCAATTTATCTAAGGGATGAACACACTAGAAGTCTGTCTTCTCCAATGTTTGGCACGTGGATCTTTTAACAACAAAACACTTGCCGAAGTGCGAACCCTCATCGAAATCATGGCCGAAGGAAACCTGGGTCATGACGGAATCTTGGGGCAACTGAACACAATGAGTATAGTGGATCTCAAACCGATGGAGTCTCGCATCACGATAAACTTCGAGACGAAATTCAACAAAGTTCTTAAAGCGGTAGGGGCAAGAATCGAACCAACGCCGTGCGAATTTTGTGCGAGCACGGATCACACAACTGACGAGTGTGATACACCCCAAGACGTGAACCATGTGGATGGCTACCAACACCCTCAATACGCCTATGAGCCTTGGAAGAAAAATCCTAATCTCCGTTGGCGTGATAATCCTCAATTTCAAGAACCCCAACAAAGTTATCAAAAACCTGGATTCTATGTCCATCCGAACGCGCAAACTCAATAATAGCAAGCACCTCAACCTCCACCTCCAGCCCCTCAATCTTCATCTTCAGACTCCGAATTTGCTCAAATTCGTGCCATGATGCAAGGGATGTCGGGACAAATATCGGGGCAAATCTTGGTTACAAACCATATCAAAGATGAGTTAAAATGGGAAATTTTCACTCTTGCCCAAAGTCAAGCCACTCAAGGTCGGCAAATGCAAAATCTCAAAATGTAAGTAAACAAATCATGAGTGAAGTCAACATGCTAAAAGGACAAGTTGGGAACAAGTTACCTTCTCAAGGGTCAGACCCTGCAAATCTCAAGTACATCAACGCAATCTAATTGAGAAGTGGGAAGCAAGTCGAGTTCCCAAGAGAAGAGGAGGAAGTGGTGGTACAAAGGCCAAAGGAGGATGAGTCGAGTACAAAAGAGGTACAAGATGATGAATGTGAAAATATTAATGGGGGAAAGAAAGGGGGAGGAAAGAGAAAAAGGTGTCAAGGAAAAGGTTCAAGAGAAAGAGGCACCAAAAGAGAAATCTCATAGGCCAAAGGCATCCTTCCCACATCGCTTAGCGGTAAACACGAAGAAAGATGAACTCGACAAGGATATTCTCGTGGTGTTCAAGAAAGTTGAAGTGAACATTTCAATCATTGACGCGATCCGAATGCACCCTCCATATACAAAGGTTTTCAAGAACCTATGCACAAACAAGAGGAACCTAAAGGGAAACGAAACGATAAACCTACCATCGGTAATGAGCATCAACACACGAGTGATACAAAAAGAAAAAGACCTGGAGTCTTTGTCATCCCTTGCACGATCGGGCTTCAACAACTCGCGAGGTGCATGCTTGATTTGGGGGCCTCGATCAACATAATGCCGAGGTCCGTTTATGAGACCTTGGGCTTGGATGAGCTCAAAAATACGTGTGTGATGGTTCAACTCGCCGATCGCTCTGTAGCCCCATTCTTAGGCCATGCGGAGGATGTGCTAGTAAAAGTGAATGGGTTGGTGTTCCCGACAGACTTCTACATACTTGAGATGGGAGACAATGCCGATTCCTCCGCCATCCTTTTAGGAAGACTATTCTTGAGAATGGCCCGAACGAGAATCGATTGCCACTCAGGTACGTTATACATGGAGTTCGACAATGAGAAGATCATCTTCAATATTTTCGATACAATCAAATACCCCGACGATTACAACGTGTCGAGCATTTGCGTCATTGACGAAATTGATGAACACATTGCGGAACATCTTGAAGGGGAGTATTTAAATTCTTTAAATTCACTTAATTCTGATTTTGATGATTTTTGGGACAACTTAGCTAACGTAAATGCATTAGAAAACGTGAATGAAAATAATTTAATGGCAGATAAAAGTCCAAGTAAAAGTGATATAGTAATAGAGAAAGTACAACATGAAAACTTGCCTAATCTTGAAATTTGTAGGAAAGAAGAGATTCTTTTCGGGTCCAACTTCGAGCGAGCTCAAGGTTTCAGGGGAGCGAAGACCTCCATCAATCGAGACGGCACCTGACCTCGAGCTCAAAGCACTACCCGACCATCTCAAATAAGTCTACCTTGGACCTAAGGAGACTCTACCCGTTATCATAGCCTCGAACCTAACACCCGAGCAAGAAGATCACTTAGTCGATGTTCTCAAGCAACACAAGAAGGTGATTGGGTGGAGCTTAGCCGACATGCCTGGAATTAGCCCCTCAACTTGTATGCATAAGTCTCACTTGAGGAAGGCTCTAAACCCTCGAGAGAATCTCAAAGAAGGTTAAATCCCGTCATGATGGAGGTGGTGAAAAAGGAGCTTCTCAAGCTTCTTGATGCAGAAATCATCTATGATGTGGCCGATTCGGAGTGTGTATCTCTAATCCATGTGGTTCGCAAGAAGACGAGGATCATGGATGGAGAGTTTGCATCGACTATCGCAAACTCAACGCGGCGACAAAGAAGGACCACTTCCCTCTTCCCTTCATCGACCAAATGCTTGAAAGATTAGCAGGGCGACCTTACTATTGCTTCTTAGATGGCCATTCAGGATATTTTCAAATCGCCATCGACCCCGATGACCAAAAGAAGACAATGTTCACGTGTCCTTTTGGTACATTCGCCTATCAAAGGTGTATGATCTCTATTTTTTCTGAATATATTTCTAAATTCTTTGAGCTATTTATGGATGACTTTTCCATTTATGGCAACTCATTTGACGAGTGTCTCCATAACTTGGGCCTAATAATGGAAAAGTGTGCGGAATCTAATCTTGTCTTAAATTTTGAAAAGTACCAATTTATGGTGAGCAAAGGAATTATTTTAGGGCATTTAATTTCAAAAAAAGGCTTGGAGGTCGACAAGGCAAAAATTGGCGTTATCAAGATACTTCCATGCCCTCGCAATCTGAAAGACGTACACTCCTTCCTATAGGCATTTCATTCGAGATTTCTTCAAGATCGCCCAATCCATGTGTCGTCTTCTCCAAAAGGAAGTGAAATTTGAGTTCGATGATGCGTGCAAGGAGGCGTTCAACATCCTAAAAGGAAAATTGTGCAAGGCTCCAATCATCAAGCCACCAGAGTAGAATCTTCCTTTTGAAATCATGTGTGACGTGATGGTGTTATGCCCTAGGCCAAAGTGTTTGTGACCTAGATGATGGATTATAATAATAAACATAATATTTATTCTAAGATATTTCATATAATATGTGTGTATAGGTTATTTTAATATAATTAAAATAGACCATGAATATGCAATTCAGCTTTATGTCATCAAAGTGCGTGACTTTGATAGTAAAACTATAAAGTATTATGAATGCTATTCTAAATCATCACTAGTCATTTATAGGATATTTGCGGAGACAAATATACTTGTGAATACATATAAATATATATTTATATACAAGCTATAAATGTACACCAGTATATTAGTTGACCGATGATCATGCTTTACTGATCATGGATAAATAGTTATCAAGTCATTAACATAGGTATATGTTAGAGACCATATACTGGGCTGATCTGCCATAAGAATGCTGCATGTTTTACATCATTAGCGATTCTTGTAACACAAAGTATTTATAGTCCTTTGACCTGAGATTGTTTCGGTTCCCAACATGAGTAATTTTATACTTTAACATAATCTAACACTGCCTTTAACCGCGTAGCCATAATAGTGGTATCCGAGCGATGTACACGTTCCGATTAAATTGAGACGGTATATATGAGATATATACTATTTAGATACCATTTATAATTTTGTTTTGTAATTATAAGATTTGCATATAGAGTTTTCAAGTGTCAAATATTCTAATCCAAAAGGATGCGAAGATTTGGGGGATTCATGAAAAGATGCATGTGATGCACTAATTCATGAAAAGATGCATGTGAGGTACTAAATTCACGAAAGGGTACATATGATTCATAGCTTTGTGAAAATGTGTAACTCCAAAAACCATTTGTAAGAATTGCAATAAAATAAAAGATATATCCAAAAGTTTCAAATAAGAGATATGATCATGAAATAAATCTAGATTTATTTGATTACTAATGAAGCCTTGTCACGTGTAGATGCCACCAACAGATGCGACCAAAGGGTATGAACAAGAGATGCAATCCAAATGTCACATCCAAAATATTTGTGACGAACGGTTGTGACCAAGAGGTGTGACCAAGGGGTGTAACCAAAAGTTGTGACCAACAGGTACAACTAACAGGTGTGACCATAAGTTGCGATCAAGAATTTAGTCCAAGAGGTGCGACCAAAGGATACGATCCAAAGGTTTCGACCAAGAGTTGTGACCAACAGGTGCGACTAACGGGTGCGACCAACAAATATGACCAAAAGTTATGTCCAAGAGATGTGATCAAAAGATGCGATGAATGGATGTGATCCAGAAGTTGTGTCCAAAAGATGCCGCCAAGAGATGCGATCCAAAGGTTGAGTCAAGAGTTGCCATCAACGGGTGCGACCAAGTATGTGATCCAAATGTCACATCCAAAGGATGCGTCAAAAGGTTGTGTCTAAAGAGTTGCGGCGAATGGGTGCGACTAAAGGTTGTGACCAAAAGGTCTGACTAACGGGTGCAGTCAAAGGGTGTGACTAAAGGGTGTGACCAATGGATGTGATCCAAATGTCACATCCAAAAGACGCGATGAAAGGTTGCGACCAACGGATGCCACCAAGAGGTATGACCAACGGGTGCGACCAACGGGCATAATCGACATGCGGAACCAATAGGTACGACCGAAAAGGTGCAATCGCAAGAGTTGCGACCTCTTGAATAGTTGTGTCTTCATGAATGAGTGCATACCATGAATTGCCTTTTTTTTTTAAATGGTGCATGTGATGCATTATTTCATGACAAGTTGCATGTGATGCATTGAATTCATGAAAAGATGCATATGATGCATTAATGTATAGAAAAATGTATATTGAACGTGAACTATATTGACTGTTGATTGTATTGACTGTTAATTGTTGACAGTTGACTACACTAATTTACCCCTTGACTGTTGACCATTGTATTGGTCAAAAGTTGTTCATGACCTAGTCAAAATGTTAACCATTAACTGGTGAACTTATCAAATGTTGATCGTTAATCTAGTCAAATATTGACCAAATCAAATATTGATTTTTGACTTGCCAAAAATTGACAATGATGACCGCGCCCCGAATTCGCATCCGTAAGCCTTAATTTGATATATTTTTTTTATAAATGGGTAAATAATCTAAACATAATATGATATGTTTAATTTGATATATTTGTTGATACATGTTGATATAATGAAAGAGTTCATTAGGCATAACACATCCATCATGGAGATGAAGGAGTTCATCATCCATCATGAATACATCATTAAGATGACAAGTTCATTTTTAACCACACATCATGGCGATGAAAGAGTTCATTGATTTCTATACATGGAGAAAAGATTTTCATATAGAATCTAAGAAAAATTTCATGGAGATGAAATATATATTAGGAAATCTTTATGTTAGTTCATAAAGATCAAGGCCATGATATATCATTACTATTATCTTTATTCTATTAGTACATGCGATGTTCTTTGAAGATTGCATAATAACATATAATATTAAATAAAATCCCTCAAAATAATGTTAAGTCATGAAGTCCCTTTCATAAGTCTAAATCTCTCAATACTGTGATCGACCCTGCATAGGTCATGCCAAAGCTGGGTATGTAGGGACAATCTTAAGAGGAGAGAATGCGGGAAATGGGAGCCAACATAGGTCATGCCAAAGCTGAGAGTGTTGGGTACTATTTTGCCGATGATTACACATGGTTTGACTTAACTTGGCTATCAAGTCGGACTTGGGCTCGGGACATACGATAGGATATATACGTCGGGCATATGATGCTTATCCTATGTTATTCAAGAGATGTAAGAGATACAATTGGAATTGTTCCTACCTAAATAAGTTAAGTTTTGGACGATGATTCAGAGATCACTTAGAACTTAATTGAAATATGGATCTTGTCTCACTATGAAACTTCAAGGATTGAAAGTTTCTGAATCAATGCAATTGAGGGTTATTGATTTGATTAAAAATATTGGGAGCCATTATATGAAATATTTAAAGAAAAATAGTCTTTGCATATTATTCAAATCGAATAGTATATCTATTTATGTCTCACAATAGGTCCTTGAGAATGACATATAGCATAAGAAGCTAATAATCATTAACATGAACATGGACAAGTGTTGTCAATGATGTTTTCGGGCTTAAAAAGAACGTAAAAAGTACTCCCAAAGATAAGGGCAAGATGTTGCCGAGACTTCGGCCTTAGGTAAGAAGTTAGTATCTTTCGCAATGAATCGGTTCATTGAAAGAAACCATAATTTCTCAAGAAGATATAAAAAAAAATGGAATGAAAGGGTAGTGTGACTACCGCTTCAAGCATTTTTGTTATAGAAATTAACTTGTCTATTTCACATCATGCATATTAGATACACGATGTGAATCACACATTTGTGAAGATGTGTTGACTAAGTTGTAGACTATTGAGTAAATATGATGTTAACATATGAGTGACAAATGTAGCAAAAGTCGTTGCATTTTCTCAAGTAGCTCATTTATTTACATTGTCTTTTTGGACTTATCGCCAGCATAAATAATTATTCAATAAATTTTGTATTATCTTTAGTTCGAGTTTATCTATGAATGGTCATTAATTTATTATAGAGAATAATAATTTCACCATTCACAAAGGTCATTTTTCTTTGTAAATGTTTGAATAGAAAATTACCTTATGTGTTATATCGAACAAGATAATTATAAGTCAATCTATAACAATAATATTAAGAATTTAAATCTAGCATTGTCGCTTGGTTTAAATAAGATGAACATTTATTAAATCCATTAAGATGGATTTTCAAATTCATTTTATTTTGAATCATTTGAAACATGTGTAACTTATTTATTAGACAAGATGACATATACGTCTTTCAAAAAGTAAGGTGAAAGAAAGTTACTTATTGGCTCTCATACATAGTGATGTATGCTCATCAATGAGTGAAGGTGCTAGAGAAAACTACTTCATCACTTTATTGAAACAACAAATTTGAATATTTTGAAAAGTTCAAAACTTACAAATAATGAAGTAGAGAATAAACTTGGCTTTGAAAAATCAAATTTCTATATATTTTGAAAAGAGTTGAAAGTAGAATGAATTCATTTATGAATTAAAGCAAACATATATAGGTGAAAATTTATTATTTGATGAAATAACCAAACAGTTTGGTTTTATCAAAAATTAAATACAAATCTTATGTTGACAAGAAGTTCAGTGGGAGCATAATTATGCGTGATGTGAATTAAGTGCAACAAGCACACATAAGTTTAATCCTAGTGAAAGTCACTAAATAATAATCAAGAGTATTATTATATATTTGAGAAGGATAAAGTATCCTTCTTAGATTATGGTGGACATAAAAATATACAAAGTGCATATGAAAATATTTGATAATCCGTTTAAGAAGCCAATCCCGTAAGTACATTATGGTGATCATGTTAGGTCAATGTGTATGTGACCTTTTATATCAACGAGTATGAGATATTTGGTTAATTTGGCCTATTGGAAGTGGGAGATTGATGGTGTTATGCCCTAGGCCAAAGTGTTTGTGACCTAGATGATGGATTATAATAATAAACATAATATTTATTCTAACATATTTCATATAATATGTGCATATAGGTTATTTTAATATAACTAAAATAGACCATGAATATGCAATTCAGCTTTATGTCATCAAAGTGCGTGACTTTGATAGTAAAACTATAAAGTGTTACGAATGTTATTCTAAATCATCCCTGGTCATTTATAGGATATTTGCGGAGACAAATATACTCGCGAATGCATATAAATATATATTTATATACAAGCTATAAATGTACACCAGTATATTAGTTGACTGATGATCATGCTTTACAGATCATGGATAAATAGTTATCAAGTCATTAACATAGGTATATGATAGAGACCATATACTGGATGGACCCGTCATAAGAATGCTGCATATTTTACATCATTAGAGATTCTTGTAACATAAAGTATTTATAGTCCTTTGACCTTAGATTGTCTCGGTTCCCAACATGAGTAATTTTATACTTAACATAATCTAACACTGCCTTTAACCGCGTAGTCATAACGGTTATGATCACGTATTTAATGAATCATATAAAGGGATGAGTGCAATCAGGACGGGATTTGTTCCTCTCATAAATGAGAGAGATATCTTTAGGCCTCTTGATGATTTGTTCTTGTTCAGTTCAATTTGGGATCAAGAAATATTATTCGATGACGTATTACATGCCTTATGATCGATATAGATATCATGTGACAAAGAGACTAAATACGTGATTGTTGATTTGGAAAATCGGATCACCGATATTCATTTAAATTGGGTAGTCATGATGGCTTGCTAGAGTCCGCTCATGATTTATAGACTGTTAAGTCTATTGCCAACATTAAGTGAACCTACAGGGTCACACACAAAGAACAAACTGAAATGGGCGCAGAGAATCCTAGCGACTTCTATGATGAGTTGCATAAGAATGTCACAAAATATATTTTCATCTTATGTGATAAGATGTGATATATATGTATATAAAGACTATGAGCACAAAAGATCATGTAATCTAGAAGAGTCTAGATGATGGCATATGGATAATAATGAGTGATGTCATACACATCTTTTAGTGTGAAGAGACATGACGCTTCACCTCTATATAAGGACATAGAGGGCTCCAAATTCACAACACAACACATCATTCTCTCTCTCATTATTTCACATTCTCTTTTGTGAGACAAAAGAAAGAAAATATACTTTCTAATTTGTATGATGTAAGATATCAAAATTTGATTTTGATATTTTTCTATATTTTTCTTAATAAGCGTAATTACCGAAATTTGATTTTGTTTTTCATATTAAATGAAATCGAAAACTTAAGCACACATGGTGATATTCATGTGGGCAAAGGCATAATTTATTTTATATAGTGGGTTGTTAAGTAGTTAAAATATAAGGTCCTATTTGCAAAGTTAAAATATATTACACATATAATCATAGGCATTATTATTATTAGGATTTTGCAAATATGAAACTTTGAGGGTTATATTTGTAAATGAGGAAGCCAAATTCCATTCGCCAGCTTCATTCCTCTTCCTCTTCATGCGCATGATTAATTTGGATGAGTGGCCCCTTATCTCTTCCATGTCCATTCATTTTCTCAAATAAGAAGAAAAGAGAGAAAGAGTAAAATTTAATAAGGATCTACAAAATTTCACTGATTCGAAAAACGGAGGGTACAGCGATATTCTAAACGTTGAGACGAGCAAGTTGATATTCTCATTTGCGCGATTCGGCTCCGTAACCGTAAGTGCGCTTTTCAAAGCGAAGACCTATTTCGACTAAAAACACGTGTGCGAGACTCCGTCTTGTCAACCGTCATGTCTTGTGCGTTAGTGAGTGAATTCTTTCCCCTTTTCTCTTATTAAGACTTGCAGTTTTGTGCATATAAGGTCATTGTGTATTTTCATTTTCTATCTTCATATTTACTTCTTTTTATTTGCTATTTTCAATTTAATAATTATGGGTATCCTCATGACCTTATGTTGTGCATGTGAGAAATTATTAGGGTTTCTTAATTAGGGTTTCAAAGTAAGGGTTTCAATAATCGGGACTTGGGATTAGGGTTTTGTGCTAAGTGGGAATTATAGATTCATTATAAAACCGTAAAAAGTAATCTTGGTAATTATAAAAATATATTTCCATTATATATGATTAATTTATTATTTATTAAATTATTTTATTATTGTAATATTTTGGGGAACTTTGAGATGTCACTTTTAATTTGACGGGTTGTTTCGGCGAGACTCGTTTGTGAATTGTGTGTTTTGTGATTAGTAATTCGTGACATCTGATTTGAGGGGAAACGAGCTACTATACGTAGTGAAAATTCCAAATTTAGTTTGGTTCAAGACGCGAGGATATATCCATGGTCGTCAAGGCTCTTATTTGGGAATACGCGATTCCCGAGCTATGTGATTCTCCAGAAGAGTTGGATTTGCTCTCCGCTCTATCTGGCACTTCAGTTGACCGCTACGCGTACCCTCACTTGGGAATATTAAATGGGTTTTATATATATATGTAAACAAGGAATGTGTGAAAGGAATAGACTTCTAAAGTTGGATAGTAGTAATGGTACATGTGAGGAATAGTTGTGTGCATTTCTTTTACCTTAGAAATTCTTTGATTATTTTTAATTCTACAATTATTACTACATGTGATATTATTTTAATATTTAAAATTAGTAATATTAATTCGGCAAGAATTAGGGTTACAACTGCACTTGTGGCTTGTCTTAATAAGCTAGACCCATTTACTCACTTAGTCACTTATGTGACTAACCACTCTTTTGCATATGTTTTGGGTCTAGGGTTTCAGGACGGTGCAGAAGGAACTAGTGGAGCTCGTGTGTGAACGGTGAGTACGACGGTTGTTATCATCACGGAGCAAAAGATGTTGTTTCTAGGTTATGTATATTCTTGTATTGTTTGTAAATTAGGGTTTGTCGATGTATATATGGGCTTCCGCATCTGTTCAGGGCTTTGTTGTCTCCGTGATATAGTTTTTTCATATATATATGTATGTGATGTTTCATATTATATTTTGGCTTTTATGCACACTTATATATATATATATATATATATATATATATATATATATATATATGAGGGATGTTGTTTTCGATTTTATTTTTTTGTTATCATATGATGCCTCTAGCACACATATTGTGTGTCGGCGGGTTGTCGAATCTTTATATTTGCGGTGTGACAGCTTTTATGGTATCAGAGATAAATATCGAAAATAATATTAGAAATCATCGTGAGAGTGGGGTTTAGAGTCTTGATAGGCATGCCCATCTTGTGTAAGTATTCTATATCTTGAAATGAAGCCGTATGGTCATACTTTGTTCCGCAGGTTAGAATGCCACATAAGAAGGGACTTGTTAGCGGTCGACCTAGAGGATGACCTGCAAAATATGAGTGTCGGCTGAGCGGCCGATACAGAGGCGACGTTATGCCTCACCCCCTCCTTCTCCAGTTGGGTCCGAGGCTAACTCATGTGCGCCATGTCAAGCGTCCGCAAGAGTTGAGGTTCCCTTACCTCCACATCCTCCTCCTACTGTAGGCGCTCAAAGGGAAGGTGAAGAACAAGCTAATCCCGAGGATCGTGATGATCCAGCACCGCCACAACCATTTTATGCGCTAAGGTTTGTCCAGAACCTAGTTCAGCATGTGGCGGATCAAGTGCGTGAACCAAGACGAGATGCCGAACCGACTCTAGTTTCCCGGATACAGGATTTTATGAAGTTGGAACAGAGGACATTTTCTGGTGCGCGTGATCCGGTCGCAGCTGATAACTGGTTGTTGGAGACAACCTGGAATCTTAAGAGAGCCCAAGTGCCTAGACGAGAATGGGTGGATGTTGCAGTTACGCGTTTGCAAGGCGAGGCTTTGCAATGGTGGGATCTTCAGCGTCACTCATACACTGAAGGTGGAAGAATGCCGTGGCAATGGTTTAAAGCAGCTTTTGAGGAGTTTTACATCCCTGAAACTGCGATACGCGATTTTAAGGACCAGTTTCGAGAATTAAATCAGGGTGCACGATCGGTCGATGCATTTATTATGGATTATATCCGACTAGCTAGGTATGCATCAGCGTGGGTACCAAATGAGAACATCCGGAGATAAAGAGGGATGTAGATCAGTTCGCAATGGATTATACTTTTGCCGAGGTGTGCGATGCGGCTCGTCATTATGAACGGAATTGGTTAGAATGGAGAGCGAGTGCGGGGCCGCATGTGGATGTTGAGATTGGAGGTGCGCAACCCAATCTAGTGCACAACCAAAACCGGCTAACAAAACGTTCACGTGATCGCTTTAGGAGGCCCGAGACGAACAATAATCTGGGACAACGACCGCCGCAGCAACATCAACAACCTCCCTACTGCAGGAGGTGTGGTAGAGCTCATCATGAGAGCCAGTGCTGGAGAGTTCAGGGGCGTTGTTTTAATTGCGGTGAGGCCGGTCATTTTATTAGTAGGTGTCCTCATCCACCTAGGCAGGGAAAATCCATTAAGCCAACAGTAGGACCGTCACACCGTGGAGGCCAGCTACCTCGAGGAGAGGGGCGTGGTAGTGGAAGGATGGTTGCAGTTAATGCATTAGGAGGGAATGAAGCGGGGACGAGCAAACCAGCAGCAGAACCCGTTACAGGTATATTTATGATATCTGGTGCACCCGCATTTATTTTATTCGATTCGGGTGCTACACATTCATTTGTGGCTCGTGATTTCATGAATAGCTTATAAATGGGAATATTCCACCAATAATGCACCGCTCACGGTTTGTACACCCCTAGGTAGGTCGATGAGTGTTAGTGAGCGTTGTGAGAGAAAGTCTGTTGTCATTAATGATCGAGAGTTTCCTGTTAATTTTACCATTTTGGATATGTTTGAGTTCGATGCCATTTTGGGTATGGACTGGTTGTCGATGCACGGAGCGACGATTATATGTCGTGAGCAGAGGGTTTATTTCGATTTAGCAGATGGGTCACGCATCAGCGTGAAGGGTCGAAGGCTTGGTCAAAATGTTCCCATCATTTCGGCAATTGCAGCACATAGGCTAATGTCCGCGAATTGCATGGCTTTTCTTGTTAGCGTATAGGGAAAATCAAGTGAATTGTAGTTAGAGGAGATACCAGTAGTTAGAGAGTTTGCAACAGTTTTTCCCGATGAACTTCCAGGTTTACCACCAAAGAGAGAAATTGATTGTGGAATTACTGTAGTAGCTGGTACTAAACCCGTCTCAAAAATTCCATACCGCATGGCGCCTGCTGAGTTAAAAGAGTTAAAAATTCAGTTACAGGAGTTGCTAGATAAGGGGTTTAAACGGCCTAGTGTATCTCCATGGGGCGCACCTGTTCTCTTTGTGAAAAAGAAGGATGGTACATTGCGGTTGTGTGTTGATTATCGTGAACTGAATAAACTCACGGTAAAGAATCGGTATCCTCTTCCTCGCATCGGTGATCTGTTTGATCAGTTGAAGGGTGCAACGGTTTTCTCAAAAATCGATCTTCGCACGGGCTATTATCAACTACGAATTAAACCTGACGATATTGACAAGACCGCTTTTCGAACTCGTTATGGGCATTATGAGTTTCTAGTTATGCCGTTTGGCCTGACAAATGCTCCTGCTTCATTTATGGCTTTGATGAACAGTGTGCTTCGCGCTTATCTAGACTCATTTGTGGTTGTATTCATTAATGATATACTGATTTATTCCCCGTCTAGGGAAGAGCGCGCTAAACATCTTCGAATCGTACTACGCACTCTCTTGGACCATCAATTTTATGCAAAGTTCAAAAAGTGTGAGTTTTGGTTAGAAGAAGTGACATTTTTAGGTCATGTAATTTCTAGAGATGGGTTGAGTGTTGACCCTGAGAAAGTAAAGGCTATTGTCGAGTGGAAGCAACCACGGAATGTGAGTGAAGTTAGAAGTTTCTTAGGGTTGGCAGGTTATTATCGACGTTTTTGTAGACGGTTTCTCGAAACTTGCACTTCCTTTGACCCAGTTGACGCAAAAAGGGGTCAAGTTTGAGTGGACTGAGGCGAGAGAGCTTAGCTTTCAAGAGTTAAAAAATCGCTTAGTTTCAGCACCTGTTCTTATTGTACCTGTACAAGTGATAGAGTTTGAGATTTATTGTGATGCGTCGGGGCAAGGTTTAGGCTGTGTGTTAATGCAAGAGCGTAGGGTAATTGCATATGCTTCGCGTCAGCTAAAGCCATATGAGAAGAATTATCAGACACATCATTTGGAGCTAGCAGCTATGGTGTTTGCCCTCAAAATTTGGCGTCATTATCTTTATGGAGAAAAGTGCAAAATGTATACGGATCATAAGAGTTTGAAGTACATTTTTTATCAAAGAGAGCTAAATTTACGGCAGCGTCGCTGGCTTGAAGTTCTATGCGATTATGATGTGTCTATTCAATATCATCCGGGGAAGGCGAATGTTGTAGCAGATGCATTAAATCGTAAAAACTATGGTAATGCAGTTACAATGTTGACAAGGCAACCCCAAATCTTGATGGATCTTGGGAGGATGAATATTTATGTACAAGTGCCTGCTTCACAAGCCTTTTTAGCTAATTTGCGTATTCAACCTACTTTAATCGAGCAGATTCGTGAGGCACAAGCGGGTGATCCGCGGTTACAAAAGATTAGAGAGAAAATGCAAATGGGTAAGGCACCGCACTTTCATGTTGATGCAAAGGGTATGTTGCGACTTGGGAAGCGAGCGTGTGTGCCTGACCATGCTGAGATTCGGCGCGATATTTTGACTGAGGCACACGAGTCAGGTTACTCGATTCATCCTGGTGAGACGAAGATGAGTCAAGATCTTCGTCAATATTATTGGTGGCCTAAGATGTACAAAGATATCGCTGATTATGTAGCTAGGTGTCTAGTATGTCAGCAAGTTAAGGCCGAGCGTAAGAAGCCAGTGGGACTTCTTCAGCCTTTACCATTGCAAGAGGGAAAATTTGAAGGGATTACAATGGATTTTGTAACTGGTTTGCCTCGAATTCGTCAGGGTAACAATGCGGTTTGGGTGATTGTAGATCGGTTGATGAAAGTTGCTAATTTCCTTCCATTTAAATATGGAACCTCAGGCGAGCAGATGGCGCGTATGTATATGCGTACTATCTTTAGGCAATTCGGTATTCATGTTGAGATTGTTTCAGATCGTGATACGCGTCTCATTTTTGGAGGAGTTTTCAAGCGGGGTTAGGGACAAAGCTTTATTTTAGCTCTGCTTACCATCCCCAAACAGATGGACAGTCTGAGAGGACGATCCAAACACTAGAAGATATGTTGCGAACTTGCGCTATTTCCATGGGTGGTTCAAGGGAAGATCATTTGCATTTATGTGAGTTTGCGTACAACAATAGTTACCATGCAAGCATTGGAGTTGCCCCTTTTGAGGCACTATATGGTGGACGATGTCGTACGCCTTTGTTTTGGGACCCGGTTGGTTCGGAGTGACCATTGGGTCCGGACCTTATTCAAGAGAGCTCTGATCATTTGCGATTGATCAAAGAACGCTTGAGAACAGCTCAGGATAGGCATAAGCAATATGCAGATTCAGGCCGAAGACAAGTGGAGTTTCAGCCTGGTGATCACGTGTTATTGCGCGTTTCGCCCACGCGGGGTATCATGCGCTTTGGGGTAAAAGGTAAGATAAGTCCGAAATATATTGGACCATTTGAGATTCTCGAGCGAATTGGAGCGTATGCTTATCGTTTAGATTTGCCCCCAGCTTTATCCGAGGTCCATGACGTATTTCATGTCTCACAACTTCGTAAATATTTGCGAGGTGAAGGTCATGTCCTTGACTTCACGACTCTCCATTTTGAACCCGATTTGACCTATGTGAGAAATTATTAGGGTTTCTTAATTAGGGTTTCAAAGTTAGGGTTTCAATAATCGGGACTTGGGATTAGGGTTTTGTGCTAAGTGGGAATTATAGATGCATTATAAAATCGTAAAAAGTAATCTTGGTAATTATAAAAATATATTTCCATTATATATGATTAATTTATTATTTATTAAATTATTTTATTATTGTAATATTTTGGGGAACTTTGAGATCTCACTTTTAATTTGATGGGTTGTTTCAGCGAGACTCGTTTGTGAATCGTGTGTTTTGTGATTAGTAATTCGTGACATCTGATTTGATGGGAAACGAGCTACTAGATGTAGTGAAAATTCCAAATTTAGTTTGGTTCAAGACGCGAGAATATATCCATGGTCGTCAATGCTCTTGTGTGGAAATAGGCAATTCCCGAGCTATGTGATTCTCCAGAAGAGTTGGATTTGCTCTCCGCTCTATCTGGCACTTCAGTTGACCGTTACGCGTACCCTCACTTGGGAATATTATATGGGTTTTATATATATATGTAAACAAGGAATGTTTGAAAGGAATAGACTTCTAAAGTTGGATAGTAGTAATGGTACATATGAGGAATAGTTTTGTCCATTTCTTTTACCTTAGAAATTCTTTGATTATTTATAATTCTACAATTATTACTACATGTGATATTATTTTAATATTTAAAATTAGTAATATTAATTCGGCAAGAATTAGGGTTACAACTGCACTTGTGGCTTGTCTTAATAAGCTAGACCCATTTACTCACTTAGTCGCTTATGTGACTAACCACTCTTTTGTATATGTTTTGGGTCTAGGGTTTCAGGACGGTGCAGAAGGAACTAGTGGAGCTCGTGTGTCAACGGTGAGTACGACGGTTGTTATCATCACGGAGTAAAAGATATTGTTGTTTCTAGGTTTGTCGATGTATATATGGGCTTCCGTATCTGTTCAGGATTTTGTTGTCTCCGTGATATAGTTATTTCATATATATATATATATATATATATATATATATATATATATATATATATATATATATATGTATGTGATGTTTCATATTATATTTTGGCTTTTATGAACACCTATATATATATATATATATATATATATATATATATATATATATATATATATATATATATATATATGAGTGATGTTGGTTTCGATTTTTTTTTTTTTATCATATGATGCCTCTAGCACACATATTGTGTGTCGGCGGATTGTCGCATCTTTATTTTTGCGGTGTGACATATGACAAAATTATGAAAGGGTGCTTTCTTTTTGTATGACAAAAACGAAAGAGTGCGATTATATGAGAGGAATTATATACATCTTTTGTGAAATAAAAATAAGAAGAAAAAAAGAGTTTTCTTGTGCAAGAGGAGAATAAGTTATTAGCATATATATTGTTCTTCTTCCCATTTTCAGAAGTTTGTTCGTGTGGATACCGGTAGAGGCGTTCATACTTTTGGCGCTTGTGATCTATTCGGCCTAAGAATATGAGAACGGGTTGTTGAGAGTTTCGGTGGAGACCGATTGTATGTGCGGTAGATGACTTCCGCACGATCCGACCTTGAAGGCCTAAACGGATGGAAAATCGGTTAGGACGGTAACCGGTTTAGAGGCGCATGGACAACACGCATGGTTTGAGTGTCACGGATTAAGCGTAATCCGAAAGGTATCTTTAAGATTTATTTCTTTGATTTAACCAATACGCACGGGTCCTCGGATTGGTTTTGGAGCAATTTTTGTTTTTCCGCTGTGTTATGCACGTCCGAAACCCAACAGTGGTATCAGAGCGACGTACGTGTTTCGGTCAAATTGAGACGGTATATATGAGATATATACTATTTAGATACCATTTATAATTTTGATTTATAATTATAAGGCTTGCATATAAAGTTTTCAAGTGTTGAATATTCTAATCCATAAGGATGCGAAGATTTGGGGGATTCATGAAAAGATGCATGTGATGCACTAATTCATGAAAAGATGCATGTGAGGTACTAAATTCATGAAAGGGTACATATGATTAATAGCTTTGTGAAAATGTGTAACTCCAAAAACCATTTGTAAGAATTGCAATAAAATAAAAGATATATCCAAAAGTTTCAAATAAGAGATATGATCACGAAATAAATTTAGATTTATTTGATTACTAATAAAGCCTTGTCACGTGTGACATGACAAAATCACAAAACTTGATTTCATGGACGGATTTAATTCATTTTGAGCATGGCCATGTATTTCCTTCAGTCCTAGTTCATCAGGGGGCCCAGTGATATCTCCCTCTTGTAGAGAGGAACAAATTCCATCTTGGTCACTCACATTCCTCGTCATGATTCGGTGCATACCTAATGATGACCTTAATAATCATCCCGTTATGGATAACGTAGGATCATGTTAAAGTATGCAGTTCCACATACAGGAATCCATGGTGACCTCAGGTCGTAGGAACAAGCACACTATTCATATAAGAATCACTAATGACATATACCATGTATATTCTCATAGTGTGGTCAGTCCAGTATGTGTTCTCTAACACGTACCTATATTCCAGACTTGACATCTCTATGTCCATGATCAGCAGAACATGATCATCTTGCCTGCGAATATACTAGTGTGGATATGTGTAGCTTCTTACCTCAAGTATGTCTATATAAACATCCTACAAATCACTAGGGACAGTTTAGAATGTCATTCGTTGGTTCATAGTTCTACTATCCGAATCACATATTCTGATGACCTGAACCCGAAGTTTCATTCTTGGTTGATATAAGATTTACATTCACAACCCATACACACAGATATATAAGAAACAACCTTTTATTGAATAAATACTAATGTCCTAATACATAATCCTTTTCCTAGCACAAATACATTTGGCCTAGGGTACTAATCCTAAAGTCTCCCACTTGCATTAGGCCAACTCTAAGCATCTTATACCCATAGACCTAACATGACCCTCATGCTTCGCTTGCGGGAGTGGTTCAGTTAATGGGTCGGCGACATTGTCATCCGATGGCACTCTACACATTTTAACATCACCCCTTTGTATGATCTCTCTGATTAGACGGAAGCGTCGCAGTATGTTCTTGGACTTTTGGTGAGATCTCGGTTCCTTTGCATGTGCGATCGTACCATTGTTGTCGCAATATAGATCCACTGGTTCAGAGATGCTTGGAACTACTCTTAGCTCCTCCAAAAAGTTCTTTATCCAAACAGCTTCTTTAGCCGCTTCTGTAGCGGCTATATACTCTGTAGGATTAGTGCCCTAGGCCAAATGTATTTGTACTAGGAAATGGATTATGTATTAAGACATTATTATTTATTCAATAAAGGTTGTTTCTTATATATATGTGTGTATGGATTGTGAATGTAAATCTTATATCAACCAAGAATGACACTTCGGGTTCACGTCATCAGAATACCTGATTCTGATAGTAGAACTGTGAACCAACGAATGATATTCTAAGTTGTCCCTAGTGGTATGTAGGATGTTTATAGAGATAGACATACTTCCGATAAGAAGCTACATATCTGCACTAGTATATTCGCAGACGGGATGATCATGTTGTGCTGATCATGGACATAGAGATGTCGAGCCTGGAATATAGGTACGTATTAGAGAACACATACTGGATTGACCACACTATGAGAATATGCATGGTATATGTCATTAGTGATTCTCATATGAATAGTGTGCTTGTTCCTACGACCTGAGGTCACCATGGATTCCTGTATGTGAAACTGCATACTTTAATACGATCCTACGTGGTCCGTAATGGGGTGATCATTGGGGTCATCATTAGGTATGCACTGAATCATGACAAGGAATGTGAGTGACCAAGATGTGATTTGTTCCTCTCGCCATGAGGGACATATCTCTGGGCCTCCCTGATTAATTAGGATTGAAGGAAATGCATGGCTATGCTCAAAATGGATTAACATTCGTTATTAATATCATCATTTTGTATTTACTCAGTCTAATTCTCGATCAGGAAAGAGACTTTGATCAAACTCAAGGATGACATATTACCGTGCCTTGTGATCAAGAAGTACATCATAGAACAAAAGGAATAAGCAAATGTCTATTCAGATAGGTTTATGATAGCTGATCATTTCATTTAACATGGGTAGTCATGGCATCAGTTTAGAGGTTACTCATGACTTACGATATTTAGAAGATCGTTGCCAGCGTTAAATGGAACCTACATGGTCACACAATGAACTCCATTCATACGCGATAAATATGCCTCAAAACAGTTATACATATGATGTGTAAATAGGTGAACGAAATAATCAATTATTGGATAATTGATTGAACAAAACAGTACCATTCCGTTGGCAACGGAATAGTTCCGTTCCCAATGGAATAGACATGGAAACTGTAATAACCTTAGCTGCCAAGTATTTCATTATGGAAATACCTATTCTCGTTGGCAACGGAATAGGCGTAGATTAGGGATTTTAGTTATGGTAACTAAGCAATCATTCGCCTCTCTCTCTAGTATAAATAGAAGGGCAAAGTCTCTCTATTAGATACACAACTCAGAAGCTTTAGAGGCCGTCTGTTACACAGAAAAGAGAGAGAAAGTTTTGAGAGATATTCGGAAAGTATTTCCGGACTTGTCTAGCCAAGTCCGGTTATTCCGTATGTCTGAATTTCACGTGGATACGAGTAGAGGTTCTCAATCTTGAAAAATTGCGAGCGATCGATCTTTATCCCTAGGAGAAGCAAGGAGGTCGCGAGTCGTGCTTCAGGAAGGAGAAGGTTGCAAGCCAAAAAAAATCAGACCTACATCCGTTCTTCGTCTCGTGGATCAGGAAGATCCAAGGTATAAATTTTAATAGTTAATCTCGTACCTTTATTCTTTTTACGTAGATCCTAGGGCGGGTTAAATCCATAGGTTCCGCTGCGCATGTAACTTACATGGCTAAGGATTTCCCAACAGTGGCATCAGAGCGTTCGTTAAGGAAATAATCGTCGATAACATATTTAAAATTTAGTAAATTCTAGTATAATAAATTTTATGGTTTAAAAAAATATTATTTCAAAACATCACGGAAATAATTTCTAGGAATATAATATTGGATATTATGATTTTCTGGAGTTTCGAAAAATAGTTTTTCGAAACTCCGTTTTGGAAACGGAACTAAAACAAAAGAAAATAAGAGTTTCTAGCACGTCTCCGTTGAGAACGGAGTACTTCCATTGAGAACGGAATAGTTCCGGTTAGAATGAAACAGTTCCGTTTCCAACGAAATAATGCTAATTTTGCGAGAAACCCTAATTTTTGTTATACATGAAATTTAAATATACAAATATGGTATGAGCTTTAGATCTATGATTGTTATGTGATGTAATCTTGTGTGTGAATGCTTGTAATTTTATTTAATATCTATGGCAATCAGTGAGTTGTCCAAAGTTGTAATTATGGCAACCTGTGAGTTGTGCAAAATTGTAAATTATCTTTTCTAGCAATAGGATAGTTGTTAGGTTAGATATTATTTCAAAACTTCAAGGCAAGAGATCTTGGCGCAATCTTCGGAAGATGGCATTGGATCTTCACACGCACAACGAAGGGTTCGTTGAAGATTACTTCTACAATCTAGAGATAGATCTAGAATTAGGAACCTCATGATCGCTTGTGAGGATTAGGCTCATACCATATTTAACTTAGTTTCTGTGATGTTTATATTTATAAATCTAAAATAAAATCCTTCAAAATATGAAGGAAGTAAGTGCCCCCCATGTCACTGAAGCCCTCAATACTTAGACTATCTTCCATGTGGGTCATGCCAAAGCTGAGCATATGCAAGATTGTCTTTGTAAAGGAGGTTATGGGGGAAATGGCGTCCAGCATGGGTCATGCCAAAGCTGAGTGTGTTGGACTCTATTTTGCTGATAATCATACATGGTTAAACTTAACTGAGCAAGCAAGTCAGAATTGGGCTCAGGGCACAAGATGGAATAATACACCGGGCATATGATGCTCATTCCATAAAAGGAAAGAGTTGTATATGATACAATTGGAAGTGTTCCTACCTAAATAGTTGTGTATTGAGGGTTGCGCCAAAGCACACTTAATACTCAATGAAATACGGATCTTGACTCACTATGAAACCTCATTCATTTGAAGTTTCCGAATCAATACTACTGAAGGTGGTTGATTCGAAGAAAAATAGTGGGAGTACAATATAAGAAACATCAAAACAAAATAACCCCAATGAATAAATAATAATGGCACTTTATATATTAACTTGTAGAATAATGCCAAATAATAATTCAAATGGGTTGAATTTGCGATCTATCCTTGAGAAGGATAAGCTCAATGGGTCTAACTTCCTTAACTGGTTTAGAAACCTAAGAATTATTCTCAAGTCTGACAATAAACTGTATGTCATAGAAGAGGCTTATCCAGAGGAACCAGAACGGGGAGCCACAAGGGCTATCCGAGATGCGTATGCTAAATACGTTAAGGACGACACAGAGATAGCTTGTCTCATGCTAGCAACCATGACCTCCGAGCTTCAGAAGCAACTGGAAGACATGGGTGCTTACGATATGATCGTAACTCTCAAGGAAATGTTCCAAGAGCAGGCTAGAGTTGAGCGCTACAAAGCGACCGTCTCTCTGACTGACACAAAGATGGTTGAAGGTTCATCTGTGAGTGCTCATGTACTCAAGATGAAGAGCTATCTTGATCAATTGGAGAGGCTTGGTTCAGCTATACCCAGAGAATTGACTGTTGACATAATTCTCGGGTCGTTACCTCTTAGTTTTAAGCAATTCATCATGAACTATAATATGCATCAGATGGAGAAATCCATCACCGAGTTGCATGGGATGCTTAAGAATGCACAGGAGGACATGAAGACAAATGTTGTCAAAGATGTCCTAATGGTTCACAAGAAGAAAGGTAAGAAGACCGGGAACAAGAGCAAGGGTAAAGGCAAGGTGTTGCCCAAACCTAAGATCAAGAAACACAAGGAGGGAGTTTGCTTCCATTGCAATAAGATTGGTCATTGGAAAAGAAACTGCAAACTCTATCTGGACGAAATCAAGAAGGGTAGTGTGACTACCGCTTCAGGTATTTTTGTTATTGAAACTAATTCACTTACTCCTAAATCTTGGGTATTGGATACCGGATATGGTACTCACTTTTGTAATGATGTGCAGGGACTACAAAGAAGTAGAAGATTAGCTAAGCGCGAAGTCGACCTGCGTGTGAAAAATGGAGCAAGAGTTGCTGCATTAGCCGTAGGAATTTATTTATTGACTTTGCCTAATGGACTTGTATTAGTACTTAATAATTGTTATTTTGTACCTGCTATGAGCAGAAATATTATTTCTATTTCTAGTCTAGCTTTGGATGGTTATAAATTTGTTATTGAGAATAATAATTGTTCTATCTTAAAAGATAATCTTTTCTATGGAAATGTTCTATTAGAAAGAGGTCTTTACGTGCTAGATCGTAAGAAAGAGAATTATAAGTCCATATATAACATTAACACTAAACGATTCAAACGGAATGACTCAAATACAACATACCTCATGCACTGCTTAGGCCATATAAATGAGAAACGCATTTCTAAACTCCACGCTCATGGACTTTTAGACTCATTTGATTTGGAATCATTTGAGGCGTGCGAGTCTTGTTTACTGTGCAAGATGACTAAGAAACCCTTCACAAATGTTGGTGAAAGGGTCAATGACTTATTAGAACTCATATATACTGATGTATGTGGACCAATGAGTATGCCGGCTAGAGGTGGGTATGGGTACTTCATAACTTTCACGAACGACTTCAGTATATGGATATGTCTACCTAATGAAGCACAAGTCTGAATCCTTTGAAGTGTTCAAAGAATTTAAGAATGAAGTACAAAATCAACTTGGCAAGAAGATTAATGCACTTCGATCTGATCGAGGAGGCGAATATCTGAGTCAGGAATTTGAGGATCATCTTAGAGAATGTGGAATAGTTTCACAACTGACTCCTCCAGGAACTACTCAATGG
The DNA here is from genome assembly GCA_024447665.1 of Juncus inflexus. Classification (NCBI taxonomy): domain Eukaryota; kingdom Viridiplantae; phylum Streptophyta; class Magnoliopsida; order Poales; family Juncaceae; genus Juncus; species Juncus inflexus. Next base: position 9,716,225 of record JAJHPC010000010.1, read on the forward strand.
AATGGAGTGTCCAAAAGGAGGAATCGAACCTTATTGGATATGGTTCGGTCGATGATGATTCAAACGAGTTTTTCAATGCCTTGAGAGTGCCGCATTCATACTGAACAGGGTTCCATTCAGAGCAGTTCAAAAGACACCATATGAGATGTGGACAGGGAAAAGCTGTAGGATTAGTGCCCTAGGCCAAACGTATTTGTGCTAGGAAATTGATTATGTACTAAAACATTATTATTTATTCAATAAAGGTTGTTTCTTATATATCTGTGTGTATGGGTTGTGAATGTAAATCTTATATCAACCAAGAATGACACTTCGGGTTCACGTCATCAGAATACGTGATTCGGATAGTAGAACTATGAACCAACGAATGACATTCTAAACTGTCCCTAGTGATTTGTAGGATGTTTATAGAGATAGACATACTTGAGGTAAGAAGCTACACATATCCACACTAGTATATTCGCAGGCAAGATGATCATGTTCTGCTGATCATGGACATAGAGATGTCAAGTCTGGAATATAGGTACGTGTTAGAGAACACATACTGGACTGACCACACTATGAGAATATGCATGGTATATGTCTTTAGTGATTCTCATATGAATAGTGTGCTTGTTCCTACGACCTGAGGTCACCATGGTTTTCTGTATGTGGAACTGCATACTTTAATATGATCCTACGTCATCCATAACGGGATGATTATTAAGGTCATCATTCAGTTCGGTTCGATACCCGAATTGACTAAAGAACCATATTGACTAAAGAACCAAAATAACTGAAATTAATCGGTTCGGTTTGATAACCGAATAAACCCAACCGAATGAACACCGCTAAGTAGGAATTGGGGACAACTCTATTTCATCTTAAATGACATCACGTTACTGACGGAAGTTTAATGGCATAATTTAATTTGATAGATTGAAGATTTGATGACACTAAAGACAGAAAATTTGATGACACTAAAAAAACTAAAATAACTGATTTGAACTAAATTTCTAGTGATCTCTTAACATACGGGTACTAACTAAAAATGATTTTTTGGATTTGATATAAATTCCGAATATTCAAATTTGCCTGCTACATTTAGAAGGATGGAAAAAGGGTACTTTTGACAAAACAAAATGATGAAGAAATACATTAACTGAAAAGTATTGGTCCAGGCTTGCCTCTGTCAATCTTTTTTGTGCTTGTTTTAATATATTTTATAAATCAATTTTAATGGATTTTGAATGTATCAAGTTGTTTATTAATTAACTGATAGAACATATGAATTAAGCAAAATAAGAAAATCTTTACGTTTGAACTCAGAAAATAGGCAAATGGCTCATAGCCTAATTAGCTAAAATATTTGCATATGTAGCAAAATATCATAAGTTTGAATCCCGACAAACGTAATTATATGATATCTATTTAGTAAAGTCTCGCAATCCAATGACTTGATTCAATTGAAAAAAAAAAAAAAACAGGAAATAGATTGACAATTATCATGTTGTTCAATCATAAGTATTTTTCCGGTCCGGCCCAATATAAACCAAGTCCACGATTTCCTACAATCTAGTCCCATTCTGTTACCTAGTCCAATATACATAGAATTATAGAGATTGCAAGGCCGGTCTGGATTATAAATAAAACAAAGCTCTAATATTTTTTCCCTAAAAGACACGAAAACACAAAATTAATTATGGAAAATTCTTCAAAAACTCCCTATCTTTTTTTATTCTTCAAAAAACCCCTATAATTTGACTTGAATTTTTTTATAACCCCCTATGGGGTTAACACTCACATTTTCCATCCAATAATTTTTTTGACCAAAATACCCTCTTCAAAGATCTTTTTTTTTAAAACCAGAATAATAAATAAAAATTATATATTTACATTTAATATAAATAAATGAGTCCTGAAATAAAAATAAAACCATAATAAATAATAATCAAGAAAATAATATTTATGTAAAATAAATTGTTTTGTTTTAATTTAATTTAAAAATAGAATTGAATTTACGTATAAAATAAGAGAAAAACATTTTAAGTAATGTAATAATAAAATAAAATAGTGAATCCTAAAATAATATCATCAAATATAATCAAAATAATATTATGAAATATTATGTAGAAAAATATTTCATATTTTATTTTTAACATAAATATAAAAATAATTTAAGCGAGGGCATTTTGGTAAAAAGAAAAATTATTGGATTGAAAATGTGAGAGTTAACCCATAGTGGGTTATAAAAAAATTCAAGTCAAATTATACGGGCTTTTTGAAGAATAAAAAAAGATAGGGGCTTTTTGATAGTATAGAGAAAAATTAGGAGGTTTTTGAAGAATTTCCCATTTATTAATCTATATTTTACAAATTTCATTAAAAAAATTATATTTTACAAATTAAGGTTAAAAAATAATAATAATTGTATTACCAGTACACAATCACATATTCTGTAAGTAATAAAACAAAACCAAATACTGTAACAAACAAATTATCATAAAACTATTGTATCTCATTGATTTCTATCTAGTTTATGCTAATCTTCCAATCGAAAAACGAATAGAAATGTCAATGTTTGTGTCTATAATGACAGAAGCTGTTCCTTTTGACTGTAAGGGGAGGCTGCAGTCATTCTTGTCTTCCTTTTTTGAAGAAACCGTTGCAGTGATCGCTTCATAGAGAGTTCCGAGGCTGGAATCGGAGTTGGAATATGACGCACAACAGCTGAACTAGTCTGGCTTTTAATATTGTTGTTGCTACTGTTGCTATTTCTCTCATTCTTTTGTTCATTGTCATTTTTTATTTCTTGCATGGCTGTCGATATGATAGCTCTTGCCTAGACAAAAAAAAAAACAATAAAAATAAAAAGAAACAGTTAGCACAAATATAATTCGAATAAATATGGAGGTCAAATAACTCAAACGTGATATCCATGATTTTTTGACTAGTTATTTGCTCAAAGTCAACAGGTTGATATTTTTTCATGAAAGAAATGAACAAAAGAATTTGTCCACGATAGCTACCTGTCAAGATATCTTCTGTTTAGACTTTATAGTTTATATCTACCTCAATTAATCCCACGCGTTTTATAATTTAAGGTTTGTATTTGAAGCATTTTTTAGTGACATGAGGATTTTAATTAGCATTATTTTCATAAGTGCGTATTCCTTCACCAACTGTATTATTTTTGAAGTCAAAGATAAACAAGTACTATAATCGATTAGTTTTATTCAAGAAAAAAATTTATAAATTCATTTTATGGCTAAAAAACGAAGTAATCTCATTATTTTGATAAAGAACGCTCCTTATTACACCTCCATTATTTGATAAAAATATATTTTCAACTGATGAACTGTGACTTGATGTACTTTACACTCAACTAGAGCTCATTTGCACTAATATTCTTTTTTATTTTTTTGTAATTTTATCTAATAGCAATTGTCAGTGATTTCTATGATAAAATAGTGTATTTTTGTACATGTTCTTTTTTTCTATTTTACAACGAACCACGTTGACATGTCACGTTAATTAACTACTTGTTCTTCTTTTTTTGGTTAACCACTTTTCTTTTGCGTGTGTACTGTTACTATAAAAACATTTAGTAATTAACTGTGAAAAATATCTAATATGCAAATGTATGAATTTGAAAGAAAGGAATTTAATGAATAAAATAGCTTTATTCATGTCAATTTGGGTGTGCTTCTGGCAAGTCACAGCGGTAAACCAAAATAATCTTTTCCAAAAGTTCTAATAGACGAAAAATGATTTTCTTTATTGAAAAAGTAAAAAAAAAAATTCAATAAAAAATAGTTTGGAGAAAATTAATTTTGCTTGTCCACTATAAAGGTACGTGATCTACTTAACTTGATAGTATGCAATTACACATATATACCAATATGGGATGAAATTTTTAAACCATATAGAAATTTGAATATAAATTTGGTCGAGTCTTAAACCAACTTATTCTAAACTCCAAATTTAGCTTTTACGGAAACTGTCTTTTGAGAAAATTCAGGCCAATTTAGTCCAACCAAATTTTGAAAATTCTAAAGTTCCTTCATGATCAGAATAATCATTTCCGAAACCCTACCACATATATAACATTATTATTTATTTATTTATTTTGAGACAATATTGTTCGGAGAATAAGTTTATAGGATCATATCAGCAACGTGGCTCTAAACAGAAACAGTGCACCATGATCCGGATTTTTAGTACCCATTACCCAACCATATCATACTAGAATATTTATTAATATTTCTTTCAAAATAATGTTATTATGATCAGAAACAAAGATAAGAACTATATATAAACAGTGCAAATATGATTTGATCTAACAAGAAAAAGAAGCAAAAAGGATTAACGAACCTGAAACTCAGTGAACTCACAGACACACATCTCGCCATTATAGAAGATTGTCATGGTCTTCCTATTCTCAGACTCATCTTTCTCACGAATACCACCTTCTTCTGAACCTAGTCGTAGAGATAGCTCTGAGCCAGATCCTGATCCCGCCATTTTCTCTTTCTTCTTCTCCTTCTTTTTCTTTACTCCCCTTCAAATTTCCAATTCTCTAAGAAAGAATTAATGGACGCCGATAGCTTGCTGAGTTGAGAGATTGATAATATATGGGCAGAATATATGTGGAGTAGAATGGGAACTCAAGCAGTCTTTGTTTTATACACGGTGTCTCCAGCAAGAGGGAGATGGAAAAAGATATAAAAAAGAGAGAACTAAAAAGGCACGTGGGCCACGCATTTCTCATGCGCCGAAAATTCTAGTCGGCTTGGACGTTGGTTGGCTACAATCTACATATCTTCTGTGGTTGTTCTCCGTGTGGCCTTCCATATGGCCTTGTCATAGTGGTACTTTTTGTAGTTCCGATTTCGGCCTACAAATATTCTTGAATACCTGCATCATCACAATTTTTCCATTTTGTGACTTCTCATACTCAAGATGCATTTATCTATGAATTTATTTATAATGCACTAAAATTCATTATTCGTAATATTAATGATATTTCTTTCTTTGGAAGTTTATATGTAGAACTTGTTATTTAATTTAATAGGATGGATCAGAATATATGACAATATATATATTTTTTAATTGTAACCAAAAATATTACTTAAGAATTTCGTTAAGAAAATGAAAAGTTGTTACAAATTGAAAATTACAAATAGTACCCTTTAAAGAATTCAAATACTACTCATAATTAATAAAATGAATAAAAAAATACTAAGATACATCTAATTTTCTTTGGTTTTCCAAATCGTTGCGCATGACTCATGACTAATCTTGTTACGGTTGTTTCTCCGACGAATGGAGAAGGGCCGTGACGTTCCGATGATATGGCTTGGGAGAACCATTGATTTCTTTCTTTCAGAGAGTCGAGAAGTACTCCTTGGTACGACTGTTCTGGTGTGAGGTGGACAAAGTCGTTATTTAATTGATTATGATGTATCTTAATATATGTTACAATATTTTTTTTAAGAGTAATATATGTTACAATATTATAAATCTTAAATATAAAACAACAAAATACAAGTCTCTCTCTAATCTCTATATTAATAGAAGTCCTTAAAATCATGATATATTTTTAAGTGATACTATAACATGTTATATTTTATATAACCGACCAATATAACAAGTGAGATATAAAGAATCATACAGAGGATTAATGGCGGATTAGCTTACTTCATCCACTTGCGGGGTGAATACCATAACCATGTGTTTAATTTTCTCTATGAAGTTAACTAGAAGCGTTGTTGCATATTTGCCTAAGAGAGACTAATAAAGAAGAAAAGAAATATAGAAAAATCATTGCAATTTTCGTTTGGAACGTGCCTCACCTAAAAGTTGGTTTAGTTCGCCATTTCTTTTTGTTTCAAGACTTGGAAAAGTATTAAAACATGTGGAAAAATAAGTATATTCTATATAATTTAGAAAGTGAACAAATTATTAAATGGGCTTTTGAATATGATTGGGCTTCCACTAGTTGAGCCTTAAATTTGGTACATAATTGAAATTTAATGTAACTAAAACTAATATTTATAAAACAAATTTAGTTATAAAAAGTCCTAAAGAAGACTTCTAAGTCTTAGAAAATTACTTGTAAATATTCTGGTAAAAATCCATTGCAAGCCCAAATAAGCAAAGATAGCCTAAAATTCATAAAAATAAAATAAAAGTAATATTATCATAGAGGTGACTCTTGTTTTGTCATTGATGCACCTTAGAAATAAATGAGAATGCAATAACAACTATAAAATCATATGGAAGTGTTAATAGATTTTGGGCATTTATGAAATCTTTTCAATCAAAAATTAAAACTCTTTGTTTCATTTTTTTCTGGTTGATGTCAATGAAACATTACTGCTTATTAGTTTCTGTAATTAACCAACTATACTATAAATTCGATAGCATAATAGGAATAGTTTATTCTTTTTTTTAAGACCATCCAATAATATTTTACAATTCTATGTTTTCCTTTGATAAGCAATTTGATTTATTGAGATGAAAACGGGCACATTAGCCGTAGGATATAATCACGAGGGCTCAGATCCATCAAATCCAACAAATTATTATACTGTAAGTGTAAAAAATATTCCATTGATATATAAACAACACGTGTTCCTTTCGTTACGACATAACCCTCACCAGAAAATGAAAACGCTATATAGGAGGGCCCCACATTAAATGTCCAATCATGTATTATCCTGACAAAGGCCCATTCAACACTCATGCCTTCTTTTCCAACTTCCTTCTGGATCGTCTATGCCAAATTTGCTAACAAGAATATATAGTGAGTCACTTAATATAGTAATAATATTTTAATCCATTTTATAAGAATTTCATTCCATAGAACACTATATGAGGAAATAATTGATCTTTGTACTTAGATATGCTAAAATGTCAAAGTATTCTTTTTTATACATATATTATTTATTTGCACTTCAACTTTTACTGTCTCACAAAACGTCCTAAAAATCTTCTATAAACCCTCAAACTTATCTATAAAAGTATAATATTATCAGTTCAATTTTTTTAGTTTATTATCATTTTATTTTTATTTGAAGTTTTCTTTTTAGGAAAGAATAATTTCATGTACACTCTTAAAAATTTCAAATATCAAGCATGTTATGAATATGATTGATATGGATGTCCGTTAATGAGGCAGCTTCTAATACATATGAAATACGGACATCCAAGGCGGAGTGTTATGAATATGATTGATATGGATGTCCGTTACTTAGCCCTTAAGCAACAATAAATTGGGAGATTCTTGTAAAGAGGGAAGGAGTTATTATAGGTTATTAATTAGTATATTTTCTATTAATTTCTAGGTCAAATTATATCCTCTTTTGTAATCCTGAATCAGGCAAGAGATTTCTTGGCCAGCACTCACCCTCTACTATATAAAGGGACAATGATTATTGTATTATTTAATCCACAATTCAATACATAATTCTCTCTTTCCAATTCTTTGTTTTATTGTTCTTTGTTATTTTATTTTATAACACGTTATCAGCACGACTCTGACCCAACGTAAGCGAGGTATGGACTATAATTATTTCTCATATTCCAATAGTTTTTTATTCGGATTCTTTTCATCCTTTATTTGAATTTTCTTTTATTTATTTATTTCAACATCATACAATATGTTATTATGAATACATGTTTATAAGCACCAGAAGTTGCTTATCATTTTTTTTATGCACCAGATGTTGCTCGTTTAGTTTTTATTTATACAACCAGAAGTTACACGTTTATTTTTAATTACGCACCAGAAGATACTTGTTTAATTTTATTTACGCAACCAGAAGTTGCATGCTTATTTTTACTTAAGTACCAGAAGTTGTTTGTTTAATTATTTTTATTTTTGCAACTAGAAGTTGCCTGTTTATTATATTAAAGCACCAACAGTTGCTTGTTTATATCATGCACCAGAAGTTGCAAGTATATTTATTTTTATGCACATTTATTTTATGTACATTTATTTTATTTTTTGCACATTTATTTTTTCGCACATTTATTTTTTCCCACATTTATTTTTTCGTACACTTATTTTATTTATTTATGCACCTTAGTTGCAATTCAGTTTATTGATGCACATAAAGTTTGAAATTAATTCTTATTGAAACCTGAAGTTTTAATATTAAATTGCGAGGGACTAATTTAATTTATCCCATTTATATAGTTTCGACATGGCAAATTTAACGAAACTTGAGTTTGTTGCCCTTGACATATCGGGCAACAATTACCTGTCATGGATCCTCGACGCTGAGATCCACCTTGATGCAATGGGTCGGGGAGACACCATCAAAGCGGGAAACAAGACATCGATCCAAGATCGGGCGAAGGCAATGATCTTCCTCCGCCACCATCTCCACGAATCATTAAAGAGCGAATACCTTACTGTTAAGCTCCACTTTTATGGAAAAACCTCAAGGAGAAGTATGACCACCATATGACAATAATACTCCCGAAAGCTCGTGACGAGTGGACACACATATGACTATAGGACTTTAATAGGTGTGTGAGTATAATTCCTCGATGTTTAGAATTATTTACATTGCGGGGAGAATATTACTGATGGAGATATGATAGAAAAGACTTTCACAACCTTCCATAACTCAAATATTATCTTGCAATAATGGTACAGGGAGAAGGGGTTCAAAAAATATTCTGAGTTAATTTCATGCTTACTTGTGGTGGAACAGAATAACAAATTTTATTACTTAAAAATCATAAGTCTTGCCCGACAGGTTCTAGGTCATTCCCAAAAGAGAATGCTGCTACATTTAATGGCTGTAATCTTGGTCATGGTTCTGGTCGTGGATGTGGGCGTGGAAGAGGCCGTGGTCAAAATCATCCTTGGAACCATAATAGCCAAGTTAAGAAACCCGCACTAGAAAGGAGTAAGAAGCCGCAAAATGTCACTCTTAAGGGATCTGGGGATCCATGTTTTAGATGCGGTGTGAAAGGGCACTGGTCGCGTACATGTCATACGCCAAGGCATCTCGTTGAACTTTATCAAGCCTCCCTGAAGGAGAAAGAAAATACTAAGGAGGTTAATTTGATGCATCAAGATAATAAAGACCCGTTGAATGTGCCCTTGGTTAATACACGCTTGGATGTAGAGGGCTATCTTAACCCCCCAAATGGAGATAATGAATATTCTCTTGCTAGTGAAGATGTTCAAGGCTAAAATAATTTTTCTTTATGCATAAATAGTGTTTTATTTTCTAGTACGTTTACTTTATTAAGAGTATTTTCTTCAGCATGTTTATTTTCATGTTATCATTATCTTATCTTGTATTTTGTTTTGTTTAATAAATGAAGAGACTTGGAGGTCTTGTTTTCTTTGAATATTACGAAAATGGATGACGGTGATATATGCCTAGCGGATAGTACAACTACACACACTATACTTAAGAACACAAAATATTTCATTAATTTGACAAAGATGAAAGCAAATGTCAATACAATATCAGGCACCTCAAACTTGATTGAAGGCTCTGGAAGAGTCATTATTTTATTGCCTAGAAGAACAAAATTTGTAATAGATGATGTTTTATTATCTACTAAATCAAAAAAAAATTTGCTAAGTTTTAAAGATATCCGCCGAAATGGATATCATGTTGAAACAACGAATGAAGATAATATTGAGTACCTTCACATAACAAATATTGTTTGTGGTTACAAACGTATATTAGAAATATTGCATGCTTTGTCAATAGGCTTATATTATACATGCATTAGTACAATTGAAGCACATCATGTTATAATGAAAAATGAGTTTAATAACTCATAAGGATATCCAATATCCAAGTAGAGATTTAGGAAGATAAATACATGAAATGGCAGCCATTGATTATTCTTCTTGACATATCTTACATCCTGCTCTCCAATGATCACGCATAGAACATACAATCACTTCTTCCAATTCCTTGGGTTTAGGCAACTCCTAGCTCTCCCATGTGGCTTGTCTATTCAACTCCCTTTCTCTTTCAATCCTGAGGGCATCAATGACAACTTTTGCCTCTATGTCCTTCTCTACCTGTTTAAGCATCTTATGTATTTCCGTGATCGTCATCTCCATCCGACGCTTATGATATTCAGTAATGAAAAAAATCAAAGCTCAGAGGAAGTGATCCAAGAATCGTGTCAACCTCGAATTCCGTTGGGATAGGCGAACCAAGTCTCTCTAAGTAATCAATTTGACTTCTCATCTTGAACACATGAGTATCCACAAAGGAGCCATGAGCCATCTTGCTCTTGATTAATAACTTGGTGGCCTTGTAGTGCTGAATATTAGTCTGCTTTTGGAACATTTTCTTAAGCGCCTTGATCATATCAAAGGCATCCATGAAACCTATCTTCTTGCGAATCTTAGCTCAAACTTTATTGACTTAGACATTGTGAACTTGTAATAAAATAAATGTTATTTCGACATTAGCGTTGTAAAATTTATTATTGGGAATTATGTCCTAGGCCTAGTGCAAGTGGAAGACTGAAAGAATTATGCCCTAGGCCAAAGTGTTGGACTAGAGATTAGATTATGAGAAATATGTTTATTCAGTTCATATATGAATGAGTGTATGGGTGACTAATATATTTACGTATATTAGATCGACCATGAATGATACTTTGAATTCACGTCATTAGAATACGTGAGTCTGATAGTAGAACTGTGAACAAATGAATGACATTCTAAACCATCCCTAGTGATATGTGGGATGTTTATAAAGATAAACATACTTCAAGTAAGAAGCTACATATCCACACTAGTATATTCGTGGACTGGATGATCATGTTATGCTGATCATGGACATAGGGACGTCAAGTCTGGAATATAGGCACGTGTTACAGAACACGTACTGGACTGACCGCACTATGAGAATATGTATGGTATATGTCATTAGTGATTCTCATATGAATAGTGTGCTTGTTCCTACGACTTGAGGTCACCATGGATTCCTGTATGAGGAACTGCATACTTTAATATGATCATACGTCATCCGTAACGGGATGATCATTAGGGTCATCATTAGGTATGCACGAATCATGATGAGGAATGTGAGTGACCAAGATGTGATTTTTTCCTCTCGTTAAGAGAGAGATATCTCTTGGCCCCCTGATGAACTAGGACTGAAGGAAATGCATGGCCATGCTCAAAATGGATTAACATGTGTTGTTAATATCATTTTGTATTTATTAAGTCTAATTCTCGATCAGGAAAGAGACTTTGATCAAATTCAAGGATGATATATTATCGTGCCTTGTGATCAAGACGTATATCGTAGAACAAAAGGAATAATCAAATGTCTATTCAGATAGGTTTATGATCGTTGATCATTTCATTTAACATGGATAGTCATGACACCAGTCTAGAGGTTACTCATGACTTACGATCTTTGGAAGATCGTTGCCAGCGTTAAATGGAATCTACACGGTCACACATAGAACAACGTCTAGTCGGGAAGAAAATGCTCTTAAATAGTTATACACATGATGTATAAATAGGTGAAGAAAATAATCTATCATTGGATGATTGATATGAGTGATTGTGCAAAAAAAATCAGCAAAGTTCCGTTGGAAGGAGAACCGTTCCGTTGCCAACGGAAGTTCCGTTGCCAATGGAACAGTTCCGTTGGCAACAGAATTTAGCCAATTTCTCGACAGCCAAGTTTTCAGATTAGGTAACCCTATGCCGTTGGCAACGGAATAGGTCCGTTGGGAATGGATAAGCGCTGTAATTAGAGTTTTGGTTATGGTAACTAAGCAATCCTTTGCCTCCCTCTCTGGTATAAATAGAGGGGCAGTCTCCCTCTATTAGACACACATTACAGAGCCTCCAGGCTGCCGTAATACAGAGAGAAAGAGAGAGAGCCTCCTGAAAGTATTTTCGGACTTGTCTACCCGAGTCAGGTTATTCCGATGATTTGAAGTTCGACGTGGATACGAGTAGAGGTCTTCTGCTTTGAAGACAAGCGAGCGATTAGTTTCTTTACCCTAGGAGAAGCAAGGAGTTCGTTCGAGTCGAGCTTTAGGAGCACGAAGGAGAAGGAAGCAAGGCGGAAGTTCGTTCAGACCTACATCCGCTTCTCTCTCCTGGATCAGGAAGATCCGAGGTATTAATTTCAATAGCATAATCTTGTACTTTTATTCCCTTAACGATGATCCTAGGGCGGGTTGAACTCGTAGGCTCTGATACCAGACTGAAGTAATTATTCTCTAGGCCAAAGAGTTGAACTAGAGATTAGATTATGAGAAACATGTTTACTCAGTTCATATATGAATGAGTGTATGGGAGACTAATACATTTACGTATATTAGATCGACCATGAATGACACTTCGGGTTCACGTCATCAGAATACGTGATTCTGATTGTAGAATAGTGAACCAACGAATGACATTCTAAACCGTCCCTAGTGATATGTGGGATGTTTATAGAGATAAACATACTTCAAGTAAGAAGCTACATATCCACACTTGTATATTCGCAGATTGGATGATCATGTTCTGCTGATCATGGACATAGGGATGTCAAGTCCGGAATATAGGCACGTGTTAGAGAACATTGACCACACTAGGAGAATATGCATGGTATATGTCATTAGTGATTCTCATATGAATAGTGTGCCTGTTCCTACGATCTGAGGTCACCATGGATTCCTATATGAGGAACTACATACTTTAATATGATCTTACGTCATCCGTCACGGGATGATCATTAGGGTCATCATTAGGTACGCACTGAATCATGACGAGGAATGTGAGTGACCAAGATGTGATTTGTTCCTCTCATTAAAAGAGAGATATATCTCTGGGCCCCCTGATAAACTAGGACTGAAGGAAATGCATGGCTATGCTCAAAATTGATTAACATGTGTTGTTAATATCATTTTTTATTTATTCAGTCTAATTCTCGATCAGGAAAGAGACTTTGATCAAATTCAACGATGACATATTACCGTGCCTTGTGATCAAGACGTATATCATAGAACAAAAGGAATAATCAAATGTCTATTCAGATAGGTTTATGATCGCTGATCATTTCATTTAACATGGGTAGTCATGACGCCAGTCTAGAGGTTACTCATGTCTTACGATCTTTGGAAGATCGTTGCCATTGTTGTGAAAATCAATAACAATGGAGTTTTTTCCATGTATTAGATTTTAATTTTCGTTATTTTGTGAAAAACAATAACAATGGAGTTTCTTCCATGTATTAGATTTTAATTTTGGTTGTTATGTGAAAAACAATACAAATTTTATATTTTCTATTTATTACACTTCTTATTTTGCGGTGTTGTGAAAACATCAAAAAATTATTTTTCTCCTTGTATTTGACCACTATTGTGAAAATCAATAACAATTGAGTTGTTTCTATGTATTAGATTTTAAGATTTGTGATTTTGTGAAAAGCAATACAAATTTTTTTTTCTATGTATTGCAATTTTTATTTTGCGGTTTTTCGAAAATTACAAAATATTATTGTATTCCATCTATTGTACCTCCATTCGATATTTTTGGTATGGTGATAATCAATAACAATAGAGCTTTTTTCATTTATTAGATTTTATTTTTTTGGGTTTGTGAAAAACAATACAAATTTTGTTTTTTCTATGTATTAGATTTCTTATATTGAGATTTCATAAAAATTACAAAATATTATTTTTTTCCATGTATTTTACCTTAATGCGATTTTTTTGGTATTGTGAAAAGCATTAACAATGGAGTTTTTTTTTCTTTGTATTTGATTTTAATATTTGTGGTTTTGTGAAAAATAATACATATTTTGTTTTTTCTATGTGTCAGATTTCTTAAATTGAGATTTGGAAAAAATTACAAAATATTATTTTTTTTTCATGTATTGTACATCAATTGGATTTTTTTTGTATTGTGAAAAACAATAACAATGGACTTCCATGTATTAGATTGTAAAATTTGTGGGTTAGTGAAAAACAATACAAATTTAATTTTTTCTATGTCACTTCTAATTTTGCAGTGTTGTGAATATAACAAAAGATTATTTTTCTCCATGTATTTGACCTCCATACGATTTTTTTTACTATTTTGAAAATCCATAACAATACAGTTTTTTCCATGTATTAGATATTATTTTTTGTGATTTCGTTAAAAACATTACAAATTTTGTTTTTTCTATGTATTACACTTCTTATTTTGTGATTTTGTGAAAATTAGAAAATATTATTTTATTCCATCTATTGTACCTCAATTCGATTTTTTTGGTATTGTGAAAATCAATAACAATGGAGTCTTTTCTATGTATTAGATTTAAATTTTTGTGGTTTTCTGAAAAACAATACAAATTTTGTTTTTTCTATGTATTAGACTTCTTATTTTGAGATTTAGTGAAAATTACAAAATAATTTTTTTGCCATGTATTTTACGTTAATTCGATTTTTTAGGTATTGTGAAAAACAATAACAATGGAGTTTTTTTTTCATGTATTAGATTTTGAATTTTGTGGTTTTGTGAAAAACAATACATATTTTGTTTTTTCTATGTATTAGATTTCCTAATTTCTGGTTTTGTTAAAAATAACAATATATTATTTTTTTTCCATGTATTGTACCTCAATTCGAATTTTTGGGTATTGTAAAAATCAATAGCAATGGAGTTTTTTTTCCAAGTATTAGATTTTAATTTTTGTGGTTTTGTGAAAAACAATACAAATTTTTTTTCTATGTATTAGACTTCTTTTTTTGTTATTTTGGGAAAATATTAAAATATTATTTTTTTCCTTGTATTGTACCTCAATTCGAGTTTTTTGGTATTGTGAAAATCAATAACAATGGAGGTTTTTTCAGGTATTGGATTTTAATTTTTTTGATTTTGTGAAAAACAATACAAACTTTGTTTTTTCTGCGTATTAGACTTCTTATTTTGTGATTTTGTGAAAAATTACAAGATATTATTTTTTTACATATATTTTAACTTAATTCGGTTTTTTTGGTATTGTGAAAAACAATAACAATGGAGATTTTTTTCAATGTATTAGATCTTAATTTTTGTTGTTTTGGGAAAAAAATACATATTTTGTTTTTTCAATATATTAGATTTCTTATTTTCTCGCTTTTGTGAAAATAACAATATATTATATTTTTTCCATGTATTGTACCCTAATTCGTTTTTTTGGGTATTGTGAAAATCAATAACAATGGAGTTTTTTTTCCAAGTATTAGATTTTAATTTTTGTGGTTTTGTAAAAAACAATACAAATTTTGTTTTTTCTATGTATTGGACTTCTTATTTTGTGATTTTACGAAAATTACAAAATATTATTCTTTTCCATGTATTGTACCTTAATTCGATTTTTTTTGGTATTGTGAAAATCAATAAAAATAGAGTTTTTTCCATGTATTAGATTTTAATTTTTGTGCTTTTGGGGAAAACACTATAAATTTTTTTTCTATGTACTAGACTTCTCATTTGTAGATTTTTTAAAAATTACAAAATATTATTTTTTAAAAATCAATACTAATGGAGTTGTTTCCATGTATTAGATTTTGAAATTTATGATTTTGTGAAAAACAATACAAATTTTATTTTTTCTATGTATTGCAATTTTTATTTTGCGGTTTTGCGAAAATCACAAAATATTATTTTATTCCATCTATTGTACCTCAATTCGATTTTTTTGGTATTTCGAAAATCAATAACAATGGAGCTTTTTTCATGTACTAGAATTTAATTTTTTTGGGTTTGTGAAAAACAATACAAATTTTATTTTTTCTATGTATTAGATTTCTTATATTGAGATTTGGTAAAAATTTCAAAATATTATTTTTTTTCCATGTATTTTACCTTAATTCGATTTTTTTGGTATTATGAAAATCAATAACAATGGAGTTTTTTTTCTTGTATTTGATTTTAATATTCGTGGTTTTGTGAAAAACAATACATATTTTGTTTTTTCTATGTATCGATTTCTTATATTGAGATTTGGTTAAAATTACAAAATATTATTTTTTTTCCATGTATTGTGCATCAATTCGATTTTTTTTGTATTGTGAAAATCAATAACAATGGAGTTGTTTCTATGTAATAGATTTTAAGATTTGTGATTTTGTGAAAAACAATACAAATTTTTTTTCTATGTATTGTAATTTTTATTTTGCGGTTTTGGGAAAATTACGAATATTATTTTATTCCATCTATTGTACCTCAATTCAATTTTTTTGGTATTGTGAAAATCAATAACAATAAAGCTTTTTTCATGTATTAGATTTTAATTTTTTTGGGTTTGTGAAAAACAATACAAATTTTGATTTTTCTATGTATTAGATTTCTTATATTGAGATTTCGTAAAAATTACAAAATATTATTTTTTTTCCATGTATTTTACCTTAATTCGATTTTTTTGTTATTGTGAAAAACAATAACAATGGAGTTTTTTTTCGATGTATTCGATTTTAATTTTTGGATTTTCCGAAAAAACAATACAAATTTTGTTTTTTCTATGTATTAGACTTCTTATATTGAGATTTTGTAAAAATAACAAAATATTCTTTTTTTCCATGTATTGTACCTCAATTCGATTTTTTTGGTATTGTGAAAATCAATAACAATGGAGTTTTTTCCATGTATTAGATATTAATTTTTGTGATTTTGTGAAAAACAATACAAATTTTTTTTTTCTACGTATTAGACTTCTTATATTGAGTTTCTTCCATGTATTAGATTTTAATTTTGGTTATTTTTTGAAAAACAATACAAATTTTATATTTTCTATGTGTTACACTTCTTATTTTGTGGTGTTATGAAAATAACAAAAGATTGTTTTTCTCCATGTATTTGACCTCGATTCAATTTTTTTAGTAATGTGAAAATCAATAACAATGGAATTGTTTCAATGTATTAGATTTTAAAATTTATGATTTTGTGAAAAACAATACAACTTTTGTTTTTTTCTATGTATTGCAATTTTTATTTTGCGGTTTTGCGAAAATCACAAAATATTATTTTATTCCATCTATTGTACCTCAATTCGATTTTTTTGGTATTGTGAAAATCAATAACAATGGAGTCTTTTACATGTATTAGATTTAAATTTTTGTGGTTTTATCAAAAATAACGCAAATTTTGTTTTTTCTATGTATTAGACTTCTTATTTTGAGATTTAGTGAAAATTATTAAATATTATTGTTTTCCATGTATTTTACCTTAATTCGATTTTTTAGGTATTGTGAAAGACAATAAGAATGGAGTTTCTTCCATGCATTAGATTTTAATTTTGCTTGTTTTGTGTAAAACAATACAAATTTTATTTTTTCTATGTATTACACTTTTTATTTTGCAGTGTTGTGAAAATAACAAAAGATTGTTTTTCTCCATGTATTTGACCTCCATTCGATTTGTTTAGTATTGTTAAAATCAATAACAATGGAGTTCTTTCCATGTATTAGATTTTAAAATTTGTGGTTTTTTGAAAAACAATACAAATTTTATTTTTTCTATGTATTATACTTCTTATTTTGCGGTTTGTGAAAATTACGAAATATTATTTTATTCCATCTATTGTACCTTAATTCGATTTTTTTGGTATTGTAAAAATCAATAACATTGGAGTTTTGTCCATGTATTAGAGTTTAATTTTTGTTTTTTTGTGAAAAATAATACAAATTTTGTTTTTTCTATGTATTAGACTTCTTATTTTGTGATTTTGTGAAAATTACAAAATTTTATTTTTTTCCATGTATTGTATCTCAATTCGATTTTTTTGGTATTGTAAAAATCAATAACAATGGAGTTTTTTTCATGTATTAGATATTAATTTTTGTGATTTTGTGAAAAACAATTACAATGGAGTTTCTTCCATATATTAGATTTTAATTTTGGTTGTTTTGGGAAAAACAATACAAATTTTATATTTTCTATGTATTACACTTCTTATTTTGTGGTGTTGTGAAAATAACAAAAGATTGTTTTTCTCCATGTATTTGACGTCGATTCGATTTTTTCAGTATTGTGAAAATCAATAACAATGGAGTTGTTTCCATTTATTAGATTTTAAAATATATGATTTTGTGAAAAAACAATACAAATTTATTTTTTTTCTATGTATTGCAATTTTTATTTTGCGGTTTTGCGAAAATCATAAAATATTATTTTATTCATCTATTGTACCTCAATTCGATTTTTTTGGTATTCCGAAAATCAATAACAATGGAGCTTTTTTCATGTATTAGATTTTAATATTTTTGGGTTTGTGAAAAATAATACAAATTTTATTTTTTCTATGTATTAGATTTCTTATATTGAGATTTGGTAAAAATTACAAAATATTATTTTTTTTCCATGTATTTTAAAATATTATTTTTTTGGTATTATGAAAATCAATAACAATGAAATTTTTTTTTCCTTGTATTTGATTTTAATATTTGTGGTTTTGTAAAAAAAAATACATATTTTGTTTTTTCTATGTTTCGGATTTCTCATATTGAGATTTGGTGAAAATTACAAAATATTATTTTTTTCCATGTATTGCACATCAATTCGATTTTTTTTGTATTCCGAAAAACAATAACAATAAAGTTTCTTCCATGTATTAGATTTTAAAATTTGTGGTTTTGTGAAAAACAATACAAATTTTATTTTTTCTATGTATTACACTTCTTATTTTGCGAGTGTTGTGAAAATAACAAAAGATTATTTTTCTCCATGTATTTGACCTCCATACAATTTTTTTAGTATTTTGAAACTCCATAACAATGGAGTTTTTTCCATGTATTAGATATTATTTTTTGCGGTTTTGTGAAAAACAATACAATTTTTTATTTTTTTTATGTATTACACTTCTTATTTTGCAGTTTTTTGAAAATTATAAAATATTATTTTGTTCCATCTATTGTACCTCAATTCGATTTTTTTGGTATTGTGAAAATCAATAACAATGGATTTTTTTCCTTGTATTAGATTTTAATTTTTGTGGTTTTGGAAAAACAATACAAATTTTGTTTTTTCTACGTATTAGACTTCTTATTTTGTGATTTTGTGAAAAACACAAGATATTATTTTTTTTCATGTATTTTAACTTAATTCGATTTTTTTGGTATTGTGAAAAACAATAACAATGGAGATTTTTTTCCATGTATTAGATTTTAATATTTGTTGTTTTGTGAAAAACAATACATATTTTGTTTTTTCAATGTATTAGATTTCTTAATTTCTTTTTTTGTGAAAATAACAATATATTATTTTTTTTCCGTGTATTACTCAATTCGATTTTTTGGGTGTTATGAAAATGAATAACAATGAAGTTTTTTTCCAAGTATTAGATTTTTATTTTTGTGGTTTTGTGAAAAACAATACAAATTTTGTTTTTTCTATGTATTGGACTTCTTATTTTGTGATTTTGTGAAAATGACAAAATATTATTTTTTTCCATGTATTGTACCTCAATTCGATTTTTTTTTGCTATTGTGAAAATCAATAAAAATGGATTTTTTTCGATGTATTAGATTTTAATTTTTGTGGTTTTGGGAAAAACTATACAAATTTTGTTCTTTCTATGTAATAGACTTCTTATATTGAGATTTTTTAAAAATGACAAATTATTATTTTTTTCCATGTATTGTACATCAATTCGATTTTTTTTGTATTGTGAAAAACAATAACAATGGATTTCTTCCATGTATTAGATTTTAATTTTGGTTGTTTTGTGTAAAACAATACAAATTTTATTTTTTCTATGTATTACACTTCTTATTTTGTGGTGGTGTGAAAATAACAAAAGATTGTTTTTCTCCATGTATTTGACCTCCATTCGATTAGTTTAGTATTGTGAAAATCAATAACAAGGGAGTTATTTCGATGCATTAGATTTTAAAATTTGTGATTTTGTGTAAAACAATACAAATTTTATTTTTTTTCTATGTATTACACTTCTTATTTTGCGATTTTGTGAAAATTACAAAATATTATTTTATTCCTTTTATTGTGCCTCAATTTGATTTTTTTGGTATTGTGAAAATCAATAACAATGGGGTTTTTTTCCAAGTATTAGATTTTAATTTTTGTGGTTTTGTGAAAAACAATACAAATTTTGTTTTTTCTATGTATTGGACTTCTTATTTTGTGATTTTGTGAAAATAACAAAATATTCTTTTCCTCCTTGTATTGTATCTCAATTCGATTTTTTTTGGTATTGTGAAAATCAATAAAAATTGCATTTTTTCCATGTATTTGATTTTAATTTTTGTGGTTTTGGGAAAAACACTACAAATTTTATTTTTTCTATGTACTAGACTTCTCATTTTTAGATTTTGTAAAAAGTACAAAATATTATTTTTTTCCATGTATTGTACCACAATTCGATTTTTTTGGTATTGTGAAAATCAATACCGATGGAGTTTTTCCATGTATTAGATTTTAATTTTTGTGATTTTGTGAAAAACAATACAAATTTTGTTTTTTCTATATATTAGATTTCTTATATTGAGATTTTTTAAAAATGACAAAATATTAATTTTTCCATGTATTGTACATTTATTTGATTTTTTTTATATTGTGAAAGACAATAACAATGGAGTTTTGTAACTACGCGAAAACGTGTCATGGTGTAATCACGTATTTACAAAAATATTTATAAGTCCCCTAATTCATTCACAAAGAGTATATGTGGAAATTGAGTTTAGGGTGTCGAACACAAGGAGACTGGCCTTAAGTAAAACAGTTTCACAAATGAATTCTCAAGTGCTATGTGTTTATGCAAATTCCAAGGGTTATGATTTAAGAACGAAAAGTGTGTATAATGAAGTTGTTTAGGAGATGAACATGTACGATAAAATAATAAAAGAAGGAATAATATATTTTATTTTTGTTTTATTTCAAGAGTTCACAAAAGATATGGAAATTATAACTTGTAAATCATTAATCACACAAGATAACAATTTTAATACTTCTAGAAGCAAGGCTTAACTAATTTCCTTCCAAAAATTAATCAATTAATAAATCAAGATTAGGTTGAACTTAAAAACTTCCATTTTCAAGTTTTTACATAAACTCAAATTGAAACTTAATTTACTCACAAAAACCTCTTCCGAGTATTCAAATGATCAAATAATTCTTAACCCATCCGAATTTAAATTTAGACTAATTTTCCAATTAGAATCAATTTAATATTTAAATTTTGAATCAAACATATTTTTCCAAATAATTCAACTCAAGCATTAAAAATTGTTCAAGAATTAATCTTCTAAAACCACACAAATTGCATAAAAGAAACATAAGATTTCATGACAAATTATACAAAAAGTCTTTCCTTACACAAAACTACTCAAGCATGCATACAAAAACAAAATTTACACACATGCTTGACAAATTATTAATTCAACAAAAGAGAGAAAAAAAAAATGAAGGAAGAAGATAAAATTAATCAAACCAAATAATGGAGATCCAAGCTAGATCCTCCTTGGTCGATTTGAATCTCCCTTCAAATCTCGCTCCTTTTAGAATGAGATTTCCCTCTTGAAGAAGATTAGCTCTCTTTCGTATCAACACAACAAAAAAAAATAATTAAGTTTTGGACAACCCTAAATAAGGTCATCCATGGAGAAAGAGAAAAATGAAGAAGAAGAGTGGTATTTACAATGGTTTTTAGGAAGAGAGAACGTGATGTGTGAGAATGGATGTGTAGGGGTTTATTTATAGGAGAATTTGTCTTGCAAAAATTGAAAACAAAGCTTGTGGGACTGAAAAAAGAGGTTTGATTCGGTTTTGCCTTTAGGTAATAATTTGGGGGATATTAAACATTTCTCCTCATTTTCCTATATAAATTATGTGTGTGTGCTCTCTCTGGGTGTCTTTATCATTTTTCCCCAAAGTTATTACTTCCACCAGCCCTTGTCACGTGTCAGATCGTGAGTGGTCCGAATTTGATTGAATTTAATCCCCTTATATCAGATTTTCATTTGAACTTTCTGAGAGTTCTAGAAGGTCTTTTTTCGTGAGGTTGGTACCGTTGGATTCGTATCGTCGAGACCTTCGTGTTGACACCACACATGATCCTGTTTCGGTAAAGTTAATTTTTTGGTCAAAGGCAGTTTTCGGGTTTGACTTTTTATATTTTCGTGGATTTTCGTGTTTTTGTTGGATTATTGGTCGGAAAAAGGTTGTCGAAGGTTTACGAAGCGTGTGTAAGTTTTCACGGAGATTTTGGAAAATTCGTCCATCCTAGACCCAGAATTTGCAGATCGGCCCTTCATTTGAGTTGAATTTTCATCGAAGTACTCCAAATTTGCCTTTTTTGGTCTATTTACCTGAAAAATGACACAAAAGTATATTAAGAGGTTTAAAAATGAATTTTTTGAATTTTAAACACTTTTTGATCATTTTATGCGATTTAATTGTGAAATTTACATGATAAAAACCTTAAAATTGTGTATAAAAATACACATTACAAATCTCACCACACTTTAACCAAGCTTGCCCTCAAGCGTAAATTCAATCAAGTTTTAGGGTTTTTAGAAACAGTTTAAATTCATTTGAAAAGAAATTAAATTATTGCCATGTTATTAGTTGATTATTATAATAATACACGATTGTCGGTGAATGTCCATTAATTAATTTTAAAATCTCATGGTCGTTTCAACTCGCCAATCTTTTATCCCAATTATCCATTTTCCATAAAATAGTACCCTAAGAAAATATTTCTACTTTAGCCCCCTAAATTTCGCACAAAACTTCAGCTAAATTTCACTTCGCCCTTTGAAACAGATTGAAAGTTCACACACCCAATTTCCAAGCACAAAATTTGTGTCTAATGACACTAAAATTCATTTATATCTTTATTACGAAGTATATACATATATATATAATTATTATTTGATTTGTATTTTATATTTATTATTATTATATATATTTTTTTCTTCTTATTATTATTATTATTATTATTATTATTATTATTATTATTATTATTATTATTATTATTATTATTATTATTATTATTATTATTATTTTTCTTCTTCTTCTTCTTCTTCTTATTATTATTATTATTATTATTATTATTATTATTATTATTATTATTATTATTATTATTATTATTATTATTATTATTATTATTATTATTTTTTTTTTTTTTTTTTTATTATTAATTATTTTTAATTAATTAATTAATTATTTATTTATTTTATTTATATTTATTTTATTATTTGTTTTTTACTTTAATAATCGTCTACCCCAGTCTTTGTCTTTTCGCGGCGGATCATATCCCTCTGGTCACTTCTAGCATACTCGGATTCGAGGCCATGCAGCGGGCCCTTCCGCTTGAATATCAATGATTCATCATCATCGATACCCAGCTACTTGGTACCATGCAAGTTGGATTGCCTGTAACCAAGCGTTAAGAACTATCTCTCGTGCTGTACACCCCTGAGGGTCACCATAAGACTAGGTGTAGCAGATTATTTAAAAATCATATAAAAATAATACGTTTTTGCACTAGAAAATGGGTGGTAGGTCTTCAACAAGTTTCAAAGGGCTCATAAAAATTAGACTTTTCTCGAGTCCACAGTTTGAAAAGTAGGGATAATTTCTAAAAATTTAAATACGGCACTAAAGTACGGAAACATTATATTTTGTCATAAAATATTGAGGAGATGAACAAGTTATATAATTTTTAAACCATTAATGGACTTTATATGGATAGTATAGATGGAATGGGATGGAGTAGGAAATATTACGGCAAATAATTTAATATCCCTTAAAAGTTTTCAAAAATTATTCATCATTTTCCAAAACCCTATACTTTTCAAAAACTTGTTACTTGAAGGGCTCTATTTCAAAAATCTTTCCTCTTCAAAAACCCTTTTCTTTCACTTTTCTTTTTAAAAGCCTTTTGATATTTACAAATCCAAGCAAGATAAGTTTATTTACAAAAATAAATAAATCAGTTTTATGAGTTTTTTTTTATGGTTTTTATATTTTCAATTTTTCATTTTTTTATTTTTACTTTTTTGGACACAAAAAGGTTACAAAACTTGATTTTTGCTTGCACAAAATCAATATCACCACACTTAAACTTTTGTATGTACAAGAGAAAGTTTAGGAATTGTGAAAATTGGAAGTAGTAAAGGATTTTGTGCAAAACCACCCTCACCACACTTAAACCTTTGCAAAAAGTTAAAGTATAAATGAAGAGGTTTTATGAAAAGAAAAAAATTAAAATAATAAATAAAAGAAAAAATACGACCTGACATGACGAGTTGCCTCTCGCCAAGCGCTCCCGTTTAACGTCTTGAGCCCGACGCCTTTGTGTCAGCCTCTTTCAAACGGGTCGTAAATGTGAGCAAATTCTTGGAGGAGCTCACATGGTGGTAAGAGAGTCGGCCTGCGTTGCCATTTGCCCTTGTTCTCGCAAAAACATGGTCTTTCTGGTTTTGAAAGGAGTTTGGAGTCAATTCTCGTCCAGAGGGGCAATTCAATGCCCAAATACACTCCTTCTCGATTGGTTGGAAGGTCAACCAACATCACACCGCTTATATCAAGCTTGGTGTAATGAATGGTTTGGCAAGAACTAGGGTTTGGGAGATTTTGTGGAGTTGGCTCGTGATTTTGGGTGTTTGGCTCATCACAAGTTTTAACCCTCGATTTGTCGCTCGACTCACATTCCACATCATTCCAAAAATCCTCAAAGTCGAATTTAGGATTTTTGGAACTCAAAACATCACAAGGTTCAACCTGCAAGCTCCCATTTGATTCACGTTCCACATCATTCGAGCTTTTATAAAACTCACTCCCTAAATCCCCATTTGACCCACATTCCCCATTAAACAAATATTCCCCCACCTCAAAGTTAGCGTCCTTGTTCTCCTCATTTTTCTCCCCTTCGAGCATTTCCTTCTCCTCATCACCTTGAGAACCTTCAACCCCTAATTCTTCAAAGACCCTAGAACCCTCATCACAAAAAGATTCCGCAATTTGACCCTCATCACAATGGCTAGCTTCATCTTGATGAGGTTGGATGGTGGGTTCTCGTCTGTTGAATATCTCCATGAGCGAGTTCGACATTTCTAAGAAGCATTTCTCGAAGAGGTCCAGCTTCGCGTGCAATTTTTCATCAGAAGAGGTTTGAGGTTGTTGATACTCCAGGGTTGGAGGATAGTACTTGTCTTGGTAGAGGTAAGGTTGGAATGAATGGGTTGGTGTGGCAGGCATGTACGAGTTTTGGAAGTTCTCCTAAGGTTCGAAACCCCAGGATTGTCTCAACATTTCATCCCTCGGCTCCAGGTTGGAGGAGTGGTTAAAGAAACCTCCTTGCTCGTAAGAGTGCCCATAGGAAGATTGTGGTTGTTGGATGTAGCTTCCATTGTTTTGCCCTGGATAGCCCTCATTGGGCCATCCACTCCATGTTTGCCTTCCCGTCATTTCACGTCTTGCCTTGCTGATCCATTTTGTGACCTAAAAACATTCAAAATAAGAAAGACACAACACTAGAGAAAAGATTAGTGGGTTAGTTTTAACTTAATTAAAGCCGTCTCCCCGGCAACGGCGCCATTTTGTAACTACGCGAAAACGTGTCGTGGTGTAATCACGTGTTTACAAAAATATTTATAAGTCCCCTAATTCATTCACAAAGTGTATATGTGGAAATTGAGTTTAGGGTGTCGAACACAAGGAGACTGGCCTTAAGTAAAACATGTTCACAAATCAATTCTCAAGTGTTAAGTGTTTATGCAAATTCCAAGGGTTATGATTTAAGAACGAAAAGTGTGTATAATGAAGTTGTTTAGGAGATGAACATGTACGATAAAATAATAAAAGAAGGAATAATATATTTTATTTTTGTTTTATTTCAAGAGTTCATAAAAGATATGGAAATTATAACTTGTAAATCATTAATCACACAAGATAACAATTTTAATACTTCTAGAAGCAAGGCTTAACTAATTTCCTTCCAAAAATTAATCAATTAATAAATCAAGATTAGGTTGAACTTAAAAACTTCCATTTTCAAGTTTTTACATAAACTCAAATTGAAACTTAATTTACTCACAAAAACCTCTTCCGAGTATTCAAATGATCAAATAATTCTTAACCCATCCGAATTTAAATTTAGACTAATTTTCCAATTAGAATCAATTTAATATTTAAATTTTGAATCAAACATATTTTTCCAAATAATTTAACTCAAGCATTACAAATTGTTCAAGAATTAATCTTCTAAAACCACACAAATTGCATAAAAGAAACATAAGATTTCATGACAAATTATACAAAAAGTCTTTCCTTACACAAAACTACTCAAGCATGCATACAAAAATAAAATTTACACACATGCTTGACAAATTATTAATTCAACAAAAGAGAGAAAAAAAAAATGAAGGAAGAAGAGAAAATTAATCAAACCAAATAATGGAGATCCAAGCTAGATCCTCCTTGGTCGATTTGAATCTCCCTTCAAATCTCGCTCCTTTTAGAATGAGATTTCCCTCTTGAAGAAGGTTAGCTCTCTTTCATATCAACACAACAAAAAAAAAATAATAAAGTTTTGGACAACCCTAAATAAGGTCATCCATGGAGAAAGAGAAAAATGAAGAAGAAGAGTGGTATTTACAATGGTTTTTAGGAAGAGAGAACGTGATGTGTGAGAATGGATGTGTAGGGGTTTATTTATAGGAGAATTTGTCTTGCAAAAATTGAAAACAAAGCTTGTGGGACTGAAAAAAGAGGTTTGATTCGGTTTTGCCTTTAGGTAATAATTTGGGGGATATTAAACATTTCTCCTCATTTTCCTATATAAATTATGTGTGTGTGCTCTTTCTGGGTGTCTTTATCATTTTTCCCCAAAGTTATTACTTCCACCAGCCCTTGTCACGTGTCAGATCGTGAGTGGTCCGAATTTGATTGAATTTAATCCCCTTATATCAGATTTTCATTTGAACTTTCTGAGAGTTCTAGAAGGTCTTTTTTCGTGAGGTTGGTACCGTTGGATTCGTATCGTCGAGACCTTCGTGTTGACACCACACATGACTCTGTTTCCGCAAAGTTAATTTTTTGGTCAAAGGCGGTTTTCGGGTTTGACTTTTTATATTTTCGTGGATTTTCGTGTTCTTGCTTGGATTATTGGTCGGAAAAAGGTTGTCGAAAGTTTGAGAAGCGTGTGTAAGTTTTCGTGGAGATTGTGGAAAATTCGGCAATCCTTGACCCAGAAATTGCAGATCGGCCCTTCATTTGAGTTGATTTTTCATCCAAGTTCTCGAAATTTTCCTCGTTTGGTCTATTTACCTGAAAAATTGCACAAAAGTATATTAAGAGGTTTAAAAATGAATTTTATGAATTTTAAACACTTTTTGATCATTTTATGCGATTTAATGGTGAAATTTTCATGATAAAACCTTAAAAATGTGTATAAAAATACACATTACAAGTTTTTTCCATGTATTAGATTTTAAAAATGTGTAAAACAATACAAATTTTATTTTTTCTATGTATTACACTTCTTATTTTAGGGTGTTGTGGAAATAAGAAAAGATTGTTTTTCTCCATGTATTTGACCTCCATTCGATTTGTTTAGTATTGTGAAAATCAATAACAATGGAGCTGTTTCCATGTATTAGATTTTAAAATTTGTGGTTTTGAGAAAAACAATACAAATTTTATTTTTTTTCTATGTATTACACTTCTTATTTTGCGGTTTTGTGAAAATTACAAAATATTATTTCATTCCATCTATCGTATGTGAATTCGATTTTTTTGGTATTGTGAAAATCAATAACAATGGAGTTTTTTCAATGTATTAGAGTTTAATTTTTGTGGTTTTGTGAAAAACAATGTAAATTTTGTTTTTTCTATGTATTAGACTTCTTATTTTGCGATTTTGTGAAAATTACTAAATATTATTTTTTTCCAAGTATTGTACATGAATTCGATTTTTTTGATATTGTGAAAATCAATAACAATGGACTTTGTTCCATGTATTAGTTTTTTATTTTTCTGATTTTGTGAAAACCAATATAAATTTTATTTTTCTATGTATTAGACTTCTTATTTTGTGATTTTTTGAAAATTACAAAATTTTACTTTTTTTCAAGTATTGTACCTCAATTCGATTTTTTTGGTACTGTGAAAATCAATAATAATGGAGTTTTTTCCATGTATTAGAATTTAATTTTTGTGATTTTGTGAAAAACAATACAAATTTTAATTTTTCTACGTATTAGACTTCTTATATTGAGATTTTGTAAAAATAACAAAATATTATTTTTTCCATGTATTGTATATCTATTCGATTTGTTTCCTATTGTGAAAAAAATAACAATGTAGTCTCTTCGATGTATTAGATTTTAATTTTGGTTGTTTTGTGAAAAACAACACAAATTTTATTTTTTCTATGTATTACACTGCTTATTTTGCGGTTTTGTGAAAATAACTAAAGATTATTTTGCTCCATGTATTTGACCTCCATTCGATTTTTTTAGTATTGGAAAAATCAATAACCATGGAGTTGTTTCCTTGTATAAGATTTTAAAATTTGTGGTTTTGAGAAAAACAGTGCAAATTTTATTTTTTTCTATGTATTAGAGTTCTTATTTTGCGATTTTCTGAAAAATACAAAATATTATTTTCTTTCATCTATTGTACCTCAATTCGATTTTTTTGATATTGTGAAAATCAATTACAATGGAGTTTGTTCCATGTATTAGATTTTTATTTTCTGGTTTTGTGAAAACCATTACAAATTTTGTTTTTTCTATGTATTAGACTTCCTATATTGATATTTTGTAAAAATAACAAAATATTATTTTTTTCTATGTATTGTACCTCAATTGCATTTTTCTGGTATTGTGAAAATCAATAACAATGGAGTTTTTTCTATGTATTAGATTTTAATTTTAGTGGTTTTTTGACAAATAATACAAATTTTGTTTTTTCTATGTATTAGACTTCTTATTTTGTGATTTTGTGAAACTTACAAAATATTATTTTTTTCCAAGTACTGTACCTCTGTTCGATTTTTTTGGTATTGTTAAAATCAATAACAATATAGTTTTTTCCATGTTTTAGATTTTATTTTTTGTGATTTTGTGAAAAATAATACAAATTTTGTTTTTTCCACGTATTAGACTTCATATATTGAGATTTTGTAAATATAAGAAAATATTATTTTTTTTCCATGTATTTGACCTCCAATCGATTTTTTTAGTATTGTGAAAATCAATAACAATGGAGTTGTTTCCATATATTAGATATTTAAATTTGTGGTTTTGTGAAAAACGATACAAATTTTATTTTTTTCTATGTATTACACTTCTTATTTTGCGGTTTTTCGAAAAATACAAAATATTATTTTATTCCATCTATTGTACCTCAATTCCATTTTTCCGGTATTATGAAAATCAATAACAATGGAGTTTTTTCTATGTATTAGATTTTAATTTTAGTGGTTTTGTGACAAATAATACAAATTTTGTTTTTTCTACGTATTACGCTTCTTATATTGAGATTTCGTAAAAATAACAAAATACTATTTTTTTCATTGTATTGTAAATCAATTCGATTTTTTTTATATTGTGAAAAACAATAACAATGTATAATACAAATTTTGTTTGTTCTATGTATTAGACTTCTTATTTTGTGATTTTGTGAAACTTACAAAATATTATTTTTTTCCATCTATTGTACATCAATTCGATTTTTTTGGTATTGTGAAAATTAATAACAATGGAGTTTGTTCCATGTATTAGATTTTTAATTTTCTGGTTTTGTGAAAACCAATAAATTTTTTTTTTCTATGCATTAGACTTCCTATGTTGAGATTTTGTAAAAAAAACAAAATATTATTTTTTTCTACGTATTGTACCTCAATTTCTTTTTTTTGGTATTGTGAAAATCAATAACAATGGAGTTTTTTCTACGTATTAGATTTTAATTTTAGTGGTTTCGTGACAAATAATACAAATTTTGTTTTTTCTATGTATTAGACTTCTTATTTTGTGATTTTGTGAAACTTACAAAATATTATTTTTTTCCATGTATTGTACATTAATTCGATTTTTTTTGTATTGTGAAAAACAATAACAATGTAGTCTCTTTCATGTATTAAATTTTAATTTCGGTTGTTTTGTGAAAAATAATACAAATTTTATGTTTTATACGTATTACACTTCTTATTTTGCGGTCTTGTGAAAATAACAAAAGATTGTTTTTCTCCATGTATTTGACCTCCAATCGATTTTTTTAGTATTGTGAAAATCAATAACAATGGAGTTGTTTCCATATATTAAATTTTTAAATTTGTGGTTTTGCGAAAAACGATACAAATTTTTTTTTCTATGTATTACACTTCTTAATTTGCGGTTTTCTGAAAAATACAAAATATTATTTTATTCTATCTATTGTACCTCAATTCCATTTTTTTGGTATTGTAAAAATTAATAACAATGGAGTTTGTTCCCTGTATTAGATTTTTATTTTTCTGGTTTTGTGAAAACCAACAAATTTTTTTTTTCTATGTATTAGACTTCCTAAATTGAGATTTTGTAAAAATAACAAAATATTATTTTTTTCTATGTATTGTACCTCAATTCTATTTTTTTGGTATTGTGAAAATAAATAACAATGGAGTTTTTCCTATGTATTAGATTTTAATTTTAGTGGTTTTATGACAAATAATACAAATTTTGTTTTTTCTATGTATTAGACTTCTTATTTTGTGATTTTGTGAAACTTACAAAATATTATTTTTTTTCCATGTATTGTACATCAATTCGATTTTTTTTGTATTGTGAAAAACAATAACAATGTAGTCTCTTCCATGTATTAAATTTTAATTTCGGTTGTTTTGTGAAAAATAATACAAATTTTATTTTTTCTATGTATTACACTTCTTATTTTGCGGTGTTGTGAAAACAACAAAAGATTATTTTTCACCGTGTATTTACCCTCCAATCGATTTTTTTAGTATTGTGAAAATCAATAACAATGGAGTTGTTTCCATGTATTAGATTTTTAAATTTCTGGTTTTGCGAAAAACGATACAAATATTATTTTTTTCTATGTATTACACTTCTTATGTTGCGTTTTTCTGAAAAGTACAAAATATTATTTTATTCCATCTATTGTACCTCAATTCGATTTTTTTGGTATTGTAAAAATTAATAACAATGGAGTTTGTTCCATGTATAAGATATTTATTTTTCTGGTTTTGTGAAAACCAATAAATTTTTTTTTTTTATGTATTAGACTTCCTATATTGAGATTTTGTAAAAATAACAAAATATTATTTTTTTCTATGTATTGTACCTCATTTCCATTTTTTTGGTATTGTGAAAATCAATAACAATGGAGTTTTTTCCATGTATTAGACTTTAATTTTAGTGGTTTTGCGACAAATAATACAAATTTTGTTTTTTCTATGTATTAGACTTCTTATTTTGTGATTTTGTGAAACTTACAAAATATTATTTTTTTCCATATATTGT
This sequence comes from Juncus inflexus, assembly GCA_024447665.1. Classification (NCBI taxonomy): domain Eukaryota; kingdom Viridiplantae; phylum Streptophyta; class Magnoliopsida; order Poales; family Juncaceae; genus Juncus; species Juncus inflexus. The sequence continues at coordinate 9,747,665 of JAJHPC010000010.1, forward strand.
ACATCAATTTGATTTTTTTTGTATTGTGGAAAACAATAACAATGTAGTCTCTTCCATGTATTAGATTTTAATTTCGGTAGTTTTGTGAAAAATAATACAAATTTTATTTTTTCTATAAATTACACTTCTTATTTTGCGGTGTTGTGAAAATAACAAAAGATTATTTTTCTCCATTTATTTGACCTCCAATTGATTTTTTTAGTATTGTGAAAATCAATAACAATGGAGTTGTTTCCATGTATTAGATTTTGAAATTTGTGGTTTTGCGAAAAACGATACAAATTTTATTTTTTTCTATGTATTACACTTCTTATTTTGCGATTTTCGGAAAAATACAAAATATTATTTTATTCCATCTATTGTACCTCAATTCGATTTTTTTGGTATTGTGAAAATTAATAACAATGGAGTTTGTTTCATATATTAGATTCTTATTTTTCTCGGTTTTGTGAAAACAAAAAAAAATTTCTATAAATTAGACTTCCTATATTGAGATTTTGTAAAAATAACAAAATATTATTTTTTCTATGTATTGTACCTCAATTCTATTTTTTTGGTATTGTGAAAATCAATAACAATGGAGTTTTTTCTATGTATTAGATTTTAATTTTAGTGGTTTTGTGACAAATAATACAAATTTTGTTTTTCTACGTATTAGATTTCTTATTTTGTGATTTTGTGAAACTTACAAAATATTATTTTTTTCCATGTATTGTACATCAATTCGATTTTTTTTCTATTATGAAAAACAATAACAACGTAGTCTCTTCCATGTATTAGATTTTAATTTCGGTTGTTTTGTGAAAAAAAATACAAGTTTTATTTTTTCTATGTATTAAACTGCTTATTTTGCGGTGTTGTGAAAATAACAAAAGATTATTTTTCTCCGTGTATTTGACCTCCAAGCGATTTTTTTAGTGTTGTGAAAATCAATAACAATGGAGTTGTTTCTATGTATTAGATTTTTCAATTTGTGGTTTTGCGAAAAATGATACAAATTTTATTTTTTTATATGTATTACACATCTTATTTTGCGGTTTTCTGAAAAATACAAAATATTATTTTATACCATCTATTGCACCTCAATTCGATTTTTTTGGTATTGTGAAAATTAATAACAATGGAGTTTGATCCATGTAGTAGATTTTTATTTTTCTGGTTTTGTGAAAACCATTAAAAATTTTTTTTCTATGTTTTAGATTTCCTATATTGAGATTTTGTAAAAATAACAATATATTATTTTTTTCTATGTATTGTACCCCAATTCCATTCTTTTGGTATTGTGAAAATCAATAACAATGAAGTTTTTTCTATGTATTAGATTTTAATTTTAGTGATTTTGTGACAAATAATACAAATTTTATTTTTTCTATGTATTAGACTACTTATTTTATGATTTTGTGAAACTTACAAAATATTATTTTTCTTCCATGTATTGTACATCAATTCGATTTTTTTTCTATTATGAAAAATAATAACAATGTAGTCTCTTCCATGTATTAGATTTTAATTTTGATCGTTTTGTGAAAAATAATCCAAATTTTATTTTTTCTATGTATTACACAGCTTATTTTGCGGCGTTGTGAAAATAACTAAAGATTATTTTTCTCCATGTATTTGACCTCCAATCGATTTTTTTAGTACTGTGAAAATCAATAACAATGGAGTTGTTTCCATATATTAGATTTTTAAATTTGTGGTTTTGCGACAAACGAGACAAATTTAATTTTTTTCTATGTATTACACTTCTCATTTTGCGGTTTTGCGAAAATTACAAAATATTATTTTATTCCTTCTATTGTAGCGAAATTAGATTTTTTTGCTATTGTGAAAATAAATAACAATGGACTTTTTTCCATATATTAAATTTTTATTGTGAAAAACAATACAAATTGGTTTTTTCTATGTATTGGACTTCTTATTTTTTGATTTGTTGAAAATAAGAAAATATTATTTTTTATCCAAGTATTGAAAATTCGATTTCTTATTTTATGATTTTGTGAATAAAACAAAATATTATTTTTTTCCAAGTATTGTACGTCAATTCGATTTTTTTTGTATTGTGAAAAACAATAACAAAGTAGTCTCTTCCATGTATTAAATTTTAATTTTGGTTGTTTTGTGAAAAATAATACAAATTTTATTTTTCAATGTATTATACTTCTTATTTTTTGGTGTTGTGAAAATAACAAAAGATTATTTTTCTCCATGTATTTGACCTCCAATCGATTTTTTTAGTATTGTGAAAATCAATAACAATGGAGGTATTAGATTTTTAAATTTGTGATTTTGCGAAAAACGATACAAATTTTAATCTTTTCGATGTATTACACTTCTTATTTTGCTGTTTTCTGAAAAATACAAAATATTATTTTATTCCATCTATTGTACCTCAATTCGATTTTTTTGGTATTGTGAAAATTAATAACAATGGAGTTTGTTCCGTGTATTAGATTTTTATTTTTCTGGTTTTGTGAAAACCAATAAATTTTTTTTTCTATGTATTAGACTTCCTATATTGAGATTTTGTAAAAAAAACAAAATATTATTTTTTTCTATGTACTGTACCTCAATTTCATTTTTTTGGTCTTGTGAAAATCAATAACAATGGAGTTTTTTCTATGTATTAGATTTTAATTTTAGTGGTTTTGTGACAAATAATACAAATTTTGTTTTTTCTATGTATTAGACTTCTTATTTTGTGATTTTGTGAAACTTACAAAATATTATTTTTTTCCATGTATTGTACATCAATTCGATTTTTTTTGTATTGTGAAAAAGAATAACAATGTAGTCTCTTCCATGTATTAGATTTTAATTTCGGTTGTTTTGTGAGAAATAATATAAATTTTATTTTTTCTATCTATTACTCTTTTTATTTTGCGGTGTTGTGAAAATAACAAAAGATTATTTTTCTCCGTGTATTTGACCCCCAATCGATTTTTTTAGTATTGTGAAAATCAATAACAATGGGGTTGTTTCCATGTATTAGATTTTTGAATTTGTGGTTTCGTGAAAAATGATACAAATTTGTTTTTTTTTCTATGTATTACACCTCTTATTTTGTGGTTTTGTGAACATTAAAAAATATTATTCTATTCCATCTATTGTACCTCAATTCGATTTTTTTGGTATTGTGAAAATCAATAACAATGGAGTTTGTTCCATGTATTAGATTTTTATTTTTGTGGTTTTGTGAAAACCAATATAAATTCTGTTTTTTCTATGTATTAGACTTCTTATTTTCTAATTTTCCGAAAATTACAAAATATTACTTTTTTCCAAGTATTGTACCTCAATTCGATTTTTTTGGTACTGTGAAAATCAATATCAATGGAGTTTTTTCCATATATTAGAATTTAATTTTGTGATTTTGTGAAAAACAATACAAATTTTATTTTTTCTAAGTATTAGACTTCTCATATTGAGATTTTCTAAACATAACAAAATATTATTTTTTCCATGTATTGTACATCTATTCGATTTGTTTCGTATTGTGAAAAATAGCAACAATATAGTATCTTTGATATATTAGATTTTAATTTTGGTTGTTTTGTGAAAATCAATACAAATTTTATTTTTTCTATGTATTACATTTCCTATTTTGCAGTGTTGTGAAAATAACAAAAGATTATTTTTCTCCATGTATTTGACCTCCATTCGATTTGTTTAGTGTTGTGAAAATCAATAACAATGGTGTTGTTTCCATGTATTAGATTTTAAAAATTTTGGTTTTGTGAAAAACAATACAAATTTTGTTTAGGGTTTACGGTTTAGGGTTCAGGGTTTAGTTGTTTCCATTTATAAGATTTTAAAATTTGTGGTTTGTTGAAAAACAATACAAATTTTGTTTTTTTCTATGTATTATAGTTCTTATTTTGCAATTTTGCGAAAATTACAAAATATTATTTTATTCCACCTGTTGTAGCTGAATTAGATTTTTTTGGTATTGTGAAAATCAATAACAATGGAGTTTTTTCCATATATTAAATTTTTATTTTGATGTTTTGTGAAAAACAATACAAATTTTGTTTTTTCTATGTATTGGACTTCTTATATTTTTATTTTGTGAAAAGAAGAAAATATTATTTTTTTCCAACTATTGTACGTCAATTCGATTTTTTTCGTATTGTGAATATCAATAACAATGGAGTTTTTTCCATGTATTGCATTTTAATTTTTGTGATTTTGTGATAAACATTACAAATTTTGTTTTTCCTATGTATTAGACTTCTTATATTGAGATTTTGTAAAAATAACAAAATAATATTTTTTCCCCGTATTGTACATCAATTCGATTTTTTTTTTACTGTGAAAAACAATAACAATGGAGTGTATTCCATGTATTTGATATTAATTTTGGTTGTTTTGTGAAAAATAATGCAAATTTTATTTTTTCTATGTATTACATTTCTTATTTTGCAGTGTTGTTAAAATAACAAAAGATTGTTTTTCTCCATGTATTTGGCCTCCATTCGATTTTTTTAGTATTGTGAAAATCAATAACAATGGAGTTGTTTTCCATGTATACGATTTTAACATTTGTAATTTTGTGAAAAACAATAGAAATTTTGTTTATTCTATGCATTAGACTTCTTATTTTGTGATTTTGTGAAAATTATAAAATTTGTAATTCGATTTGTTTTGTATTGTGCAAAATAAAAACAATGTAGTCTCTTCGATATATTAGATTTTAATTTTGGTTGTTTTGTGAAAAACAATACAAATTTTATTTTTTCTATGTATTACACTTCTTATTTTGCGGTATTGTGAAAATAACAAAAGATTGTTTATCTCCATGTATTTGACCTCCATTCGATTTTTTTAGTGTTGTGAAAATCAATAACAATGGAGTTCTTTCCACGTATTAGATTTTAAAATTTATGGTTTTGTCAAAAACGATACAAATTTTATTTTTTTCTATGCATTACACTTCTTATTTTGCGGTTTTGTGAAAATTACAAAATATTATTTTAATCCTTCTATTCCACCTCAATTCGATTTTTTTGGTATTGTGAAAATCAATAACATTGGAGTTTTTTCCTTGTATTAGAATTTAATTTTTGTGATTTTGTGAAAAACAACACAAATTTTATTTTTTCTACGTATTAGACTTCTCATATTAAGATTTTCTAAAAATAATAAAATATTATTTTTTTTCCATGTCTTGTACACCCATTCGATTTGTTTTGTATTGTGAAAAATAATAACAATTTAGTCTCTTCGATATATTAGATTTTAATTTTGGTTGTTTTGTGAAAAACAATACAAATTTTATTTTTTCTATGTATTACACTTATTATTTTGTGATTTTGTGAAAAAAACAAAATATTATTTTTTTCCAAGTATTGTACGTCAATTTGATTTTTTTGGTATTGTGAAAATCAATAAGAACGCAGTTTTTTCCATGTATTACATTTTAGTTTTTGTGATTTTGAGAAAAATAATACAAATTTTGTTTTTCCTATGTATTAGACTTCTTATATTGAGATTTTGAAAAAATAACAAAATAATATTTTTTCAACGTATTGTACATCAATTCGATTTTTTTTTGTATTGTGAAAAACAATAACAATGTGGTCTCTTCCATGTATTAGATTTTAGTTTTGGTTGTTTTGTGAAAAACAATACAAATTTTATTTTTTCTATATATTACACTTCTTGTTTTGCGGTTTTGTGAAAATTACAAAATATTATTTTATTCCATCTATTTTACAACAATTCGATTTTTTTGGTATTGTGAAAATCAATAACAATGGAGTTTTTTCCATATATTAGATTTTTAAATTTGTGGTTTTGTGAAAAACAATACAAATTTTGTTTTTTTTTTCTATGTATTACACCTCATATTTTGCGATTTGGTGAAAATTAAAAAATATTATTTTATTCCATCCATTGTACCTCAATTCGATTTTTTTGGTATTGTGAAAATTAATAATAATGGAGTTTGTTCCATGTATTAGATTTTTATTTTTGTGGTTTTGTGAAAACCAATATAAATTTTGTTTTTTCTATGTATTAGACTTCTTATTTTGTGATTTTGTGAAAATTACAAAATATTACTTTTATCCAAGTATTGTATCTCAATTCTATTTTTTATGTACTATGAAAATCAATGACAATGGAGTTTTTTCCTTGTATTAGAATTTAATTTTTGTGATTTTGTGAAAAACAATAGAAATTTTATTTTTTCTAAGTATTAGACTTCTCATATTAAGATTTTCTAAAAATAATAAAATATTATTTTTTTTCAATGTATTGTACACCAATTCGATTTGTTTTGTATTGGGAAAAATAATAACAATGTAGTCTCTTCGATATATTAGATTTTCATTTTGGTTGTTTTGTGAAAAACAATACAAATTTTATTTTTTCTATGTATTACACTTCTTATCTTGCGGTGTTGTGAAAATAACAAAAGATTATTTTTCTCCATGTATTTGACCTCCATTTGATTTTTTTATTATTGTGAAAATCAATAACAATGGACTTGTTTCCACGTATTAGATTTTAAAATTTGTGCTTTTGTGAAAAACGATACAAATTTTGTTTTTTTCTATGTATTACACTTCTTATTTTGCGGTTTTGTGAAATTACAAAATATTATTTTAATCCTTCTATTGTACCTCAATTCAATTTTTTTGGTATTGTGAAAATCAATAACAATGGAGTTTTTTCTATGTATTAGATTTTAATTTTAGTGGTTTTGTGAAAAAGAATACAAATTCTGTTTTTTCTATGTATTAGACTTCTTATATTGAGATTTTGTAAAAATAACAAAATATTATTTTTTTCCATGTATTGTACATTAATTCGATTTTGTTTTGTATTGTGAAAATCAATCACAATGGAATTTCTTCCATGTATTAGATTTTAATTTTCCTTGTTTAGTGAAAAACAATACAAATTTTATTTTTTCTATGTATTACACTTCTTATCTTGCGATGTTGTGAAAATGGCAAAAGATTGTTTTTCTCCATGTACTTGACCTCCATTCGATTTTTTTAGTATTGTGAAAATCAATAACAATGGAGTTGTTTCCATCTATAAGATTTTAAAATTTGTGATTTTGTGAAAAACAATACAAATTTTGTTTTTTTTCTATGTATTATAGTTCTTATTTTGTGGTGTTGCGAAAATTACAAAATAATATTTTATTCCATCTATTGTAGCTCAATTTGATTTTTTTGGTATTGTGAAAATCAATAACAATGGAGTTTTTTCCATATATTAAATTTTTATTTTTGTGGTTTTGTGAAAAACAATACAAATTTTGTTTTTTCTATGTATTGGACTTCTTATTTTTTGATTTTGTGAAAATAAGAAAATATTATTTTTTTCCAAGTATTGTACGTCAATTCAATTTTTTTGGTGTTGTGAAAATCAATAACAATGGAGTTTTTACCATGTATTACATTTAAATTTTTGTGATTTTGTGAAAAACAATACAAATTTTAGGTTTCCTATGTATTAGACTTCTTATATTGAGATTTTGTAAAAATAACAAAATAATATTTTTTCCACGTATTGTACATCAATTCGATTTTTTTTGTATTGTAAAAAATAATAACAATGGAGTCTCTTCCATGTATTAGATTTTAATTTTGGATGTTTTGTGAAAAATAATACAAATTTTATTTTTTCTATGTATTACACTTCTTATTTTGCGGTGTTGTTAAAATAACAAAAGATCGTTTTTCTCCATGTATTTTACCTCCATTTGATTTTTTTAGTATTGTGAAAATCAATAACAATGGCGTTGTTTCCATGTATAAGATTTTAAAATTTGTGATTTTTTGAAAAATAATACAACTTTTGTTTTTTTCTATGTATTACAATTTTTATTTTGCGGTTTTCCGAAAATTATAAAATATTATTTTATTCTATCTATTGTATCTCAATTCGATTTTTGGTATTATGAAAATCAATAACAATGGAGTTTTTTCCATGTATTACATTTTAACTTTTGTGATTTTGTGAAAAACAATACAAATTTTGTTTTTCCTACGTATTAGACTTGTTGTATTGAGATTTTATAAAAATAACAAATAATATTTTTTCCACGTATTGTACATCAATTTGATTTTTTTTGTGTTGTAAAAAACAATAACAATGGAGTCTCTTATATGTATTAGATTTTAATTTCTGAAAAACAATATAAATTTTATTTTTTCTATGTTTACACTTCTTATATTGCGGTGTTGTGAAAATAACAAAAGATTGTTTTTCTCCATGTATTTGACCTCCATTCGATTTTTTTAGTATTGTGAAAATCAATAACAATGGAGTTGTTTCCATGTATATGATTGTAAAATTTGTGATTTTGTGAAAAACAATACAAATTTTTTTTTTCTATGCATTACGGTTCTTATTTTGCGTATTTGCGAAAATTATAAAATATTTTTTTATTCCATCTATTGCACCTCAATTCGATTTTTTTGGTATTGTGAAATTCAATAACAATGGAGTTTTATCCATGTATTAAATTTTTATTTTTTTGGTCTTGTTAAAAAGAATACAAATTTTATTTTTTCTATGCATTAGACTTCTTATTTTGTGATTTTGTAAAGAAAATATTATTTTTCCCAAGTATTGTACGTCAATTCAATTTTGTTGGTATTGTGAAAATTAATAACAATGGAGTTTTTTTCTTGTATTAGAATTTAATTTTTGTGATTTTGTGAAAAACAATACAAATTTTATTTTTTCTACGTATTAGACTTCTCATATTAGGATTTTCTAAGAATAATAAAATATTATTTTTTTCCATGTATTGTACACCAATTCGATTTGTTTTGTATTGTGAAAAATAATAACAATGTAGTCTCTTCGATGTTTTAGATTTTAATTTTGGTAGTTTAGTGAAAAACAATAGAAATTTTATTTTTTCTATGTATGACACTTCTTATCTTGCGGTGTTGTTAAAGTAACAAAAGATTGTTTTTCTCCATGTATTTGACCTCTATTTGATTTTTTTTAGTATTGTGAAAATCAATAATAATGGACTTGTTTCCACGTATTAGATTTTAAAATTTGTGCTTTTGTGAAAAACGATACAAATTTTGTTTTTTTCTATGTATTACACTTCTTATTTTGCGGTTTTGTGAAATTACAAAATATTATTTTAATCATTTTATTGTACCTCAATTCGATTTTTTTGGTATTGTGAAAATCAGTAACAATGGAGTTTTTTCAATGTATTAGATTTTAATTTTAGTGGTTTTGTGAAAAAGAATACAAATTTTGTGTTTTCTATGTATTAGACTTCTTATATTGAGATTTTGGGAAAATAAGAAAATATTATTTTTTTCAAAGTATTGTACGTCAATTCAATTTTTTTGGTGTTGTGAAAATCAATAACAATGGAGTTCTTACCGTGTATTACATTAAAATTTTTGTGATTTTGTGAAAAACAATACAAATTTTGGGTTTCCTATGTATTAGACTTCTTATATTGAGATTTTGTAAAAAATAACAAAATAATATTTTTTCCACGTATTGTACATCAATTCGATTTTTTTTGTATTGTGAAAAATAATAACAATGGAGTCTCTTCCATGTATTAGATTTTAATTTTGGATGTTTTGTGAAAAATACTACAAATTTTATTTTTTCTTTGTATTACAGTTCTTATTTTGCGGTGTTGTTAAAATAACAAAAGATCGTTTTTCTCCATGTATTTGACCTCCATTTGATTTTTTTAGTATTGTGAAAATCAATAACAATGGCGCTGTTTCCATGTATAAGATTTTAAAATTTGTGGTTTTGTGAAAAATAATACAACTTTTGTTTTTTTTCTATGTATTACAATTTTTATTTTGCGGTTTTCCGAAAACTTATAAAATATTATTTTATTCCATCTATTGTACCTCAATTCGATTTTTTTTTGTATTGTGAAAATCAATAACAATGGAGTTTTTTCCGTGTATTACATTTTAACTTTTGTGATTTTGTGAAAAACAATACAAATTTTGTTTTTCCTATGTATTAGACTTCTTGTATTGAGATTTTGTAAAAATAACAAATAATCTTTTTTCCACGTATTGTACATCAATTCGATTTTTTTTGTGTTGTGAAAAACAATAACAATGGAGTTTCTTCTATGTATTAGATTTTAATTTTGGTTGTTTTCTGAAAAACAATACAAATTTTATTTTTTCTATGTATTACACTTCTTATATTGCGGTGTTTTGAAAATAACAAAAGATTGTTTTTTCCATGTATTTGACCTCCATTCGATTTTTTTAGTATTGTGAAAATCAATTACAATGGAGTTGTTTCCATATATAAGATTTTAAAATTTGTGATTTTGTGAAAAACAATACAAATTTTATTTTTTCCTATGTATTGCGGTTCTTATTTTGCGTATTTGCGAAAATTATAAAATATTATTTTATTCCATCTATTGTACCTCAATTCGATTTTTTTGGTATTGTGAAATTGAATAACAATGGAGTTTTATCCATGTATTAAATTTTTATTTTTTTGGTTTTGTTAAAAACAATACATCCCCGTCTTTTTCCCCTTCTTCTTGTGAACCATTAAGACGTCTTTGACAACATTTGTCTTCATGTCATCCTGTACGTTCTTAAGCATCCCATGCAACTCGATGATGGATTTCTCCATCTGATGCATATTATAGTTCATGATGAATTGCTTAAAACTAGGTGGTAACGACCCGAGAATTATGTCAACAGCCAATTCTCTGGGCATAGCTGAACTAAGCCTCTCCAATTAATCAAGATAGCTCTTCATCTTGAGTACGTGAGCACTCACAGATGAACCTTCAGCCATCTTCGTGTTAGTCAGAGAGACGGTCGCTTTGTAGCGCTCAACTCTAGCCTGCTCTTGGAACATTTCCTTGAGAGTTACGATCATATCGTAAGCACCCATGTCCTCCAGCTGCTTCTGAAGCTCGGAGGTCATGGTCGCTAGCATGAGACAAGCTATCTCCGTGTCATCCTTGATGTATTTAGCATACGCATCTCGGGCAGCCCTTGTGGCTCCCTGTTCTGGTTCCTCTGGGTAAGCCTCTTCTATGACATACAGTTTATTATCAGACTTGAGAACAATTCTCAGGTTTCTAAACTAGTCAAGGAAGTTAGACCCATTGAGCTTATCCTTCTCAAGGATAGATCGCAAATTCAACCCAGTTGAATTGTTATTATTTGCCATTATTCCACAAGTTAAAATGTAAAGTGCCATTATTATTTATTCATTGGGGTTGTTTTGTTTTGGTATTTCTTATAATGTACTCCCACTATTTTCTACAAATCAACCACCTTCAGTAGTATTGATTCGGAATCTTCAATTAAGTGAAGTTTCATAGTGAGTCAAGATCTGTATTTCATTGAGTATTAAGTGCGCTTTGGCGCAACCCTCAATACATAACTATTTAGGTAGGAACACTTCCAATTGTATCATATACAACTCTTTTCTTTTATGGAATGAGCATCATATGCCCGGTGTATTATTCCATCTTGTGCCCTGAGCCCAAGTCCTACTTGCTTGCTCAGTTAAGTTTAACCATGTATGATTATCGGCAAAATAGAGTCCAGCACACTCAGCTTTGGCATGACCCATGCTGGAAGCTATTTCCTGCATATCCTCCTTTACAAAAACAATCCTCCATATGCTCAGCTTTGGCATGACCCATATGGAAGTCTGTCTAAGTACCAAGGGCTTCAGTGACATGGGAGGCACTTCATTACTTAATATTCTGAAGGATTTTATTTTAGATTTATATAATATAAACATCACAGAAACTAAGTTAAATATGGTATGAGCCTAATCCTCAGGAGCGATCAGGAGGTTCCTAATTCTAGATTTATCTCTAGATTGCAGAAGTAATCTTCAACGACCCCTTCGTTGTGTGTGCGTAGATCCAGTGCCATCTTCCGAAGATTGCGCCAAGATCTCTTGCCTTGAAGTCTTGAAATAATATCTATCCTAACAACTATCTTATTGCTAGAAAAGGTAATTTACAAATTTGGACAACTCACAGGTTACCATAATTATAACTTTGGACAACTCACTAGTTGCCATAGATATTAAATAAAATTACAAGCATTCACACACAAGATTACATCACAGAACAATCACAGATCTAAAGCTCATACCATATTTGTATATTTAAATTCCATGTTAACAAAATTAGGGTTTCTCGCAAAATTCAGTGTTATTCCGTTGGGAATGGAACTATTCCGTTCTCAACGGAAGTACTCCGTTCTCAACGGCGACGTGCTGAAAATTCGTATTTTCTTTTGTTTTAGTTCCGTTTCTAAAACGGGTTTCAAAAACTAATTCTTGAAACTCTAAGAAATCATAATATCCAATATTATATTTCCAGAAACTATTTCCGTGATGTTTTGAAATAATATTTTCCAAAACCCTAAAATTTATTATACTAGAATTTACTAAAATTTAAATATGTAATCGACGATTATTTCCTTAACGAACGCTCTGATGCCACTGTTGGGAAATCCATAGCCATGTACATTACATGCGCAGCGGAACCTATGGATTTAACCCGCCCTAGGATCTACGTTAAGGGAATAAAAGTACGAGATTAGCCATTTAAATTTTATACCTTGGATCTTCCTGATCCGCGAGATGAAGAACGGATGTAGGTCTGAACTTTTCTGACTTGCAACCGTCTCCTTCCTGAAGTTTGGCTCGCGAAACTCCTTGCTTCTCCTAGGGATGAAGATAGATCGCTCGCAAGTTCTCAAGTTAGAGAACCTCTACTCGTATCCACGCGAACTTCAGACGTACGGAATATCCGGACTTGGCTAGACAAGTCCGGAAATACTTTCCGAAAATCTCTCAAAACTTTATCTCTCTTTTCTGTGTAAAAGAGTGGCTTCTAAGGCTTCTGAATTGTGTGTCGAATAGAAGGGGGCTACCCCTTTATTTATACTAGAGACAGGGGTGAAAAAATGGCAACTTTCGTTACGGAAACATATCCTGCCCGTCGCGCGAACAGTAATACCTGCTTTGAACGGACCATCGTTTCCAAATAAACGATGCTTGTCCGCTAAGCAAATCAGTACATACCATATGTGTTCCATTCAAACGCGTGAACAGTAATTCCAGCGCGTGAACAGTAATTCCAGGGAGTGAATATTAATTCCAGCACAATCAAATATCCAATATATAATTTATTCTTTCACTCATTTATACATCACATGTATAACTATTATTGAGGTATTTTCATCCCGTATGAATGGAGTTCATAGTGTGACCGTGTAGGTTCTATTTAACGCTGGCAACGATCTTCTAAAGATCGTAAGTCATGAGTAACCTCTAGACTGATGTCATGACTACCCATGTTAAATGAAACGATCGGCGATCATAAACCTATCTGAATAGACATTTGCTTAGTCATTTTGTTCTACGATATATGTTTTGATCACAAGGCATGGAAGTATGTCATCCTTGAGTTTGATCAAAGTCTCTTTCCTGATCGAGAATTAGACTGAGTAAATCCAAAATGATATTAACAACACATGTTAATCCATTTTGAGCATAGCCATGCATTTCCCTCTTAACGAGAGGAACAAATCCCATCTTGGTCACTCACATTCCTCGTCATGATTTAGTACATACCTAACGATGACCCTAATGATCATCCCATTACGGATGACGTAGGATCATATTAAAGTATGCAATTCCTCATATAGGAATCCATGGTGACCTCAGGTCGTAGGAACAATCATACTATTCATATGAGAATCACTAATGACATATACCATGCATATGCTCATAGTGTGGTCAGTCCAATACGTGTTCTCTAACACTTAACTATATTCCAGACTTGACATCTCCATGTCCATAATCAGCAGAACATGATCATCCAGCCTGCGAGTATACTAGTGTGGATATGCAGCTTCTTACCTGAAGTATGTCTATCTCTATAAACATCCTACATATCATTAGGGACAATTTAGAATGTCATTCGTTGGTTCACAGTTCTACTATTAGAATCACGTATTCTGATGACGTGAACCCAAAGTGTCATTCTTGGTTGATATAAGAAATTTACATTCACAACCCATACACACAGAGATATATAAGAAACAACCTTTATTGAATAAATAATAATGTCTTAATACATAATCCATTTCCTAGTACAAATACATTCGGCCTGGGTCACTAATCCTACAATTCGTTGGTTCACAGTTCTACTATTAGAATCACGTTTTCTGATGACGTGAACCCGAAGTGTCATTCTTAGTTGATATAAGATTTACATTCACAACACATACACACATATATATAAGAAGCAACTTTTATTGAATAAATAATAATGTCTTAATACATAATCCATTTCCTAGTACAAATACATTTGGCCTAAGGCACTAATCCTGCAGGTACCATGACCGTATTTAATTACAACAATTACACATCACATATTACAACCAAATTATACAAACCACAATTTACATACATCACATCACAAATTACAACCAAATCACAGACATTCATTCACATCATAGAATCTAAAGGCCATGCAGTCATATGATATTATTTTTATCTTATTTAATTAAACCATTAATAAGAATTAGGGTTTTTTACTGACGGCAACTCGCTCGCCGGTTTAATTAATTTTATTAATTTAGATCCCAAATCCAATAACAATTTTGGGTTTAATTAATCATATTAATTTAGATCCGAAATCCATTATCATTTCGGGTTTAATTAATCATATTAATTTAGATCCGAAATCCAATAACAATTTTGGGTTTAATTAATCATATATTGTTCTGTAAAAATCTTTGAGGGTCATGCTCCCCGATCTCTATAAAGTTCCGCCACTAATAATGGGAGTTATGTGTGTCCATAATAATAATTATTTTTTAATTTAATTTTTTTTATTTTATTTAATTTTTTATTTCTATTAATAATTTTACTTTTATTTTATTATTTCTAACTTTTTAATTATTTATATTTTATTTATTTGAATTTATTTTTATTGAATTGTTTTTTATTTTTATTTTTAGTTAATTATTTATATTTATATTTTATTATTTTTGCTTTTTATCTTTTTTGTTTTTAATTATTTTTATTTTTATTTTTAAATTTTATTTATTTCTATTTCTATTTAATTATTTTTATTTTGTCATTAATTATTTTTTTTACTTTTATTTATTTTATTATTTTTTGTTTATTTAACTATTTTTATTTACATTATGTTTATTTAATTTTTTTTTTTATTTAAGTTTATTTATTAATTTAATTTATTCAATATAGACGAGAGTATTTTTATCATTTTTAAAAATTTAACCATGAAACGGATGGAAAGACAGATGCGGGGGATTACTCGTAAAACCAATATTTCGACATGGGATTTTTTGTAAATTTGAAACTATAGAGGGTTATTTGTTTCATAAAAATTAGGGATTTTTTTGTAAATTTCCCTATTATTTTTTGGTGTGTTATATATAGCCTATGTTGCACGGACACGGATATGGGTGTCGTATCCGACACGAAATAGACGCGGCGACACGGCAATTCTAAAAAATGGGTAGGACACGACACGCTTATAGTATACATAATTTTAATTATAATACTATATACTTTTGGTTATAAATTATTTTCATTTCTGAGGATTATATTCATATGTTTAATTTTTTATATTGGTAAATAGGCAATATTGTAGGGTAATACAATGTATTTAAAATTCTTGAGGGCTAGATATAATGTTTTGTTGCTTTCTACATGTATTTATTAATTATCACCTTCACGCTAGCCCCAAATATTGGCCCAAAATCAAAACTTGAGCAAAGTAAAGAAAACCGGAAATGAGTTTCATTAATCCCACAGCCTAGGAAGAAACTTTACTGGGGGGCTCTCCTCTTATAAATATTAGGTACTTCCTGCACTCCAATCACACAGGAATATAGCTGTGCCCCTTTGGTGCTGCCGTGTCCAGTAACCTGTTAACCGTGTCCGGATGTATGTAATTACGTGTCCTGTTTAAAATTTACATTAAATTAATAGACCCAACAGATGGAGTGTTTGACATGTGTCGTAGGCGTGTCCGACATATGTCAAACACGGTATAGTTAGATTTTTGAAGTATCCGTGCCGTAACATAGTACATTAACTCTCAACACTTCAAAAAGTTCCCATTGCTTTAATTTTCACTTCTACGCATGCAAATACAAACATACTCCTACACTTCAAATACTTCAATCATTAATCCAAAATCCATTTCTTAATAATATTAGCAAACAAAACCAACCCAAACCTACTAAAAATTTATTAAACAACCTCCAAACCCAACTGTCCTAATTCAAACAAAAAAAAATCCATCTCAATCAAAAGTCCAAAAACATAAACAAAACACAAACCATCTTTCATAATCCCTGTTCTCACTTGCATTCTCACTTGCAGAGCTGTTCAACCGCGGCGACAATCTGTGCGGGCTGAACAACGGTCCACTCCTCGAGTGTGCCAGCATACGGCGTGGGCACGTCCTGCGACGACAAACACAAGATCGGCGCATCCAAATAATCCCAAAAGTTATCAATAATCGCAGACCTCAAACTGGCCCCAATCCCCCCGGTCCTCATGCACTCCTCGACAATCAACACCCTGTGCGTCTTCCTCACACTATTCCCAATCCTATACAAATCAAATGGCTTCAAACTCCTTATATCAATCACCTCCGGGTCGTACCCTTTGTTCACCAGCGTCTTCACTGCCTGCATAACATGATACCTCATACGAGAATACGTCAAAATCGTCACATGCTCACCCGGCCTCACAATCTCAGCCTCCTCCAAACACAACACATACTCCTCGTCAGGGATCCGCTCCTTAAGATTATAAAGCAAGACATGCTCGAACAACACCACAGGATTCTCGCTTCTAATAGCGGCCTTCATTAACCCTTTAGCATTATAAGGAGTGGAGCAGGCGACCATTTGTAGGCCAGGAATGGACTGGAAGTACGACTCGAGGCGCTGGGAGTGCTCGGCACCGAGCTGGCGTCCGACCCCGCCCGGGCCGCGGATTACCACGGGAATCTTGAATTGGCCGCCGGAGGTGTAGTGCAGCATCCCACAGTTGTTCGAGATTTGGTTGTAGGCTAAGAGGAGGAAGCCCATGTTCATGCCCTCGATCACCGGCCGCAGTCCCGTCATTGCCGCTCCGATTCCCATTCCTACAAAAAAAATGAATTTTATTAGTTGTTGGATTACAAACTGTGTTGAGGTGGTTTTGGCCGGTTTTGTGGTTTGGGAGGCCTTTGAGAATTATTGGTTGGAGGAAACAAAAATAATATCTTAGGTGAAATGCTATATGTTGAAAATACGAAAATAATATAAAGTGACAAAATGAGTTCAAATATATGGCATTACATAACTAACCATTATAATTTAAATATAGGTATCCTTTTATTTTTAAAAGCAAATAAAAAAAATAATAGATGGGCAATAAAAATATGATATGCGAGCTTGATTGCTGGGCAAATAAAAAATTTCATACATACACTTCTAAAACAAAAATATAAAATTTATCCAACGTAAACCCAAAAATATCAAATTTGCTTTTTAAAACAGAAGCTATATTTTTCGAACAGCAAATATCTAGATGGCCCTTCAAAACTAAAAATATAACATTTATCCATATCAAATTAAAAAGGTTACATACAATTTATACAAGGCCTCCAATAATACAAAACAGTCAATTTTCTACAAAAGAGCCTCCAAATGGGCTTCCAGATGGGCTGAGTTGAGAAGTAGTGGTTTTTAAATAAGTTTATTTTTTCTATTATATAAGCCCTTTGACATTGGCCTTGGGACCAATACACAAAGGCCAGCCCTGGAGGTGGCCAACGAACTGTACTATGGTGATAACTGATAAACAATTAAACATATTTCCTCTTACCTGTGAAGGAATTTTCTGCGATAGGAGTGTCTAGAACGCGTAAATCACCAAATCTGTCGGAAAGGCCTTTGGTGACTTTGTAGGAGCCGCCATAGTGGCCCACGTCCTCACCCATTACACACACGGTTGGGTCCCGCTCCATCTCCTCTTCAAGTCCTTCTCTCAAAGCCTCGAATAATAACACCTCGTGCCTGATAGAGTAGAAAAAAATGTAAGGGTGAGTTAAAGTAGGGACTGATTGCAAAAATACCAACTTGGTTTTAGTATACTAAAGTTTTGGTGTAGTAAGATAGAAAATTTAAAATATGCGATAGAAAGAATGATACAATTTTCCAGGGTTTTAAATAATACGTGGAAATCATGTTCAGAAGGTTAAGGAGGGACATGCAAAATTTGAAATTTTGAGTGACAAAATTAAAAGCTATATAACGTGCTGATATCAGATTAAGATATGAGGTGCCATCCAATAACGTACAGATCATTGAAGCTTTACCCATCAGGCGCATAAACCTAGATTAAATGCAGATCAATTGATTTAGACTGGATTTTAGCACTCCTTAGAAAAAATTATAAAAGGTTCAGGCGAGTTTTAAGTGTAGGGTGCCCTTTTCTGTTCGCTAAGATTTTCTCATGAGATTTCTGACTGGATTTTAATCTAGCAATTGAATTGTTTATCTAAATTTAAAGTTTTGATGAAAATGATATATTGCAATAATAGCTAGCTATCAAGCCAAAATGAATTTTGAAAAAACTAGGAAGGACAAAAAAAAATCTGAAACTTACTGCTGAATTTTAACTTTGAATTAAAAATGGATCCTGATTAATTCAGATTCTAGATGCAATTTCTTCACTCCATAATGTCACCCACAATGCAATTGTCCTAATTTTTTGAAATTTTACACTATTGAATTGTCCAAATTTTTCAATTTCACGCTCTTCTGTTTAATTCACACTTTTCAGACAAATTTGGTTTAGCGAGTTAGCTTCCTACTTAAAATCAAAGTAAGAATTCAATAAATCAATACTTGCGATGATTCCACAGAATTATATCACTAACTCCAGCATCAATTTTTCAAAAATTAGAAAATAGTCAGTAAGGATGAGCAAGATTTCATTACCCAGGCTTTGAATCAGTAGCACCAGCAGCCGCACCAGCCTTCTCCTACATATCAAAAAGAAAAAAAAAATCAATCTGGAATCAGCAACACACTGAAACATTTGTATCAACTCATAAACACATTAATCTATACTAACTGCAACAGCGTGAGAAATCAAATTCAAACCCCTAGCACTAATCCCAGAAGGCGCGACTCTACTGGATGCGGCAGGGAGACGCAAAACGGATCCGACCCGAGAGCGATCAGACCCAGCCGGGTTAGCCGGGGCGGAGATGAGCGCCGCCACTTGAAGATGTGCAGTAGCCATGCCTCAGTGAGATCCGATCTGTTGATCGAGAAATGTAAAGTCGGGTTTTGAAAGGGCAATTGGAGAAATGAAGATTTTGGCGGAGCTAACTATGTTTGTGTGAGGCGGAGCTCTTGAGCGGAGCTAACGATGTGAATGAATGAAGGGTTTCTCTCAGTTGCAAAATAAATGGAGAGGTCCATATATAGGTTTTGGATCGGATCCATTTGTTTGCTATCCAGTAAACAATAAGAAAGAGCTGTAATGTGTCTAGATTGTTTATCTTAATTTTGTATTTAATTTTTTTTTCTTTTGAGAAAATTTCGAGGGAGCTTTCATTCTCCCCTTCCATGTGTATATTTCCAAATATTGTGAGTTTATTTACATATTTTACTTACATTTTAAATATGGAAAAAAGAAAAGAAAATGAACCTTAGCGGTTGAAAATCCTTTTAAAAGACCCAAACCCTATCAAAAAGAAAAAACATAATCCCGGCCCAACTACTCTAAAAATGAGGAAAAAATATCTCGTTATATCCTCTCCGGTAATCCCGCAATATCTCCAGTAATCCCGATATATCACTACGGCTAACCCTATCCTCTTCACCAATCAACACTTTATTGCCGCCATGAACTCTCACCTCTCTTCTTCTCCTCGTTCCTCCTTCTCGCTCATTCTCTTCAGTAGAGAGAGATCGTCTTCTATTTCATCAATGAAAACTCAGTTCTCCCAAAGCTCCTCAATGAGTCTATACCTCTCTCTCCAAATCACAAACATAAAAATTATTATCATCTGCTCCAGGCTCGAGTTACCCCTTGTTTGGAACAGGAGGTTATTTGTCGAGTCAATTGTAGTTGGCAAGATTTGTTCTCTGTTAAAACCCCCTCGCTACAAATTCCAATGAGCTCTTGCAAAATCAAACTCCTTTGGGAGGTGCCAAATTGATTCAAACTCCCTACGACATAGGTGACATATATTTGAAAGTAATAATGCTCTATACCAAATTGTTTTGCCGTGTGAAAAACGGATTATGTATCAGACATTATATTTTTATATTAGATATTTTATCTCATAAACGTTTTCATATAATAATTGTGCGTAAAAGTTATTAGATTATTAATTAATCATGAATATGTGTTTCCGTTATACGTCATAAGAATATATGATTCTGATAGTAAAATCGTAAAACAAAGTGAATACAATTCTAAATTATCCCTAGTCATACATGAGATATTTGTAAGACAAACATATTTGAAAATCTCAAATCATATATATAGTTACAAGTATATTATTTGGATGATGATGACGTTGTACTGATCATGGATATTGGATATCAATTAACATATATTGGATCGGCTCACTATGAGAATATACATGGTATATGTCATTAGTTTTTTCTCATAATCTAATGTATGAGTAGTCCTTTAACTTGAGGTCATCATAGATTCCTGCATGTATATATTCATACTTTGACATAGTAAAACGTTGTCTTTAACCAGATAATTATAAAAGCTATGATCAGGTATTTAGTAAATCATGAGTTGGAATATGAATGATCAAGATAGAATTTGTTGTTGTTTACTGGAGGCCTAGGATGTGCGGGGGGGGGTGTTTAAGCTGGACCAATTTCATGCGGAAGTGCGGATTTGGTGAGTATCAGATCTGTTGACGAAGTTCAGCGAGGTGCCACCCGTTTACTCACTAACGGCCCTTACCGCATTCACGAGTTGCATATTCTCCAGGACTTACTTTGCGGCTCCGATTCACTAAGAAAGAAGATCATTTATAGGACCTCGAACCACCGTCGCCTTACAACAACCTCTTGACAGCCGGTGGAACAATCAGCTTACAATCTGATCTCAATAAACTCAACAAACAAACACGAGCAATACGCTCAAAACTCCACTAATCTCACTTTAAGATTTAGAGTAATTTAACTAGTATTAAGAAGAGCGTTTTTTTGCTATTTCAATTGAAAATTCGTCAAAGAAACTGAGCAGGGCGGCCCCCTTTTAAAGAAGGAAAGAGCAGCCATCATAAAAATGGAAAACTGCGCAGTTCCGTTGCCAACGGACTGCAAAAACAGAAGGAAATCATTGAGGATTTCAAATCAAACGACTATATTCCTGCAGTTCCGTTGCAACGGAACTCACGTAACAATTTTTCAGCCAAAACTCCAGGACAAAGAAAATGACAACGGAGAGGTTTGTTGCCAATGGACTGCTTCTATTGGCAATGGACTGGGTACTTTACTAATAGAACTAGCAGAAATTGAATAAATTACAGAATTTACTCTCGTTTTAGTACAAATTAAATTACTTTCTCCACACAATACACCAGAAGACTAAAGAAGCTTTCTCCCACCTTGAAATCCTCTCTTGAAATTCTTTAAAAGCGTGACGACTTTTAGCCTTCCCGAGATCAGAGAGATGCTTCCATTTCTGTAAACTTGAAGGTGTGACATTCTTAGCTTATAAGACATTCTCAAACAAGATTAGTATTTATGAAATTATTTTAAATATCATCAAACCGAGAACAACAATCTCCCCATTTTGATGATTTTCAAAATAATTCTCGTAAAATACAAAGATTTTATATCCCCCCCCCCCCCCTCCCCTTTTGAAAAGCAGTCAAAATGAATCATCAAACGAGAGAGAATAAAGCTCCCCCTAAATTCAATAACCCGTAAAATAAACTCAGAGATTATTTTAAGGTTTCACGCAAAATGTTTAGAGAGGGTTTTATAATAAACATTCATCAAGACAAGGTTAAAAACAAATTATTTTGACATTATTGAAACATATATATAATATTTTTAAAAAAGTTAAAAAAAATTCCAAAAAAAAAATTCAAGGAGAAGACATAAAGCACCGAAGAAATACTATATAAAGAGTGAAGAAAAAAATAAGATTTGATCATGAATAGCATAACCTCGACCAAGTATCAGATAGATAAGGAGATACTCGTGACTTGGCGAAAATATTGTTAACTTCAATCCCATTTAGCCAACTCAATCAATTTTTTCACAAGACCTTGATTTGCAAAAGACACAAGTCGCGTCAAAAGTCCATATTTCTTGATTGATTCCCTTCAGTTGTCCAATTTTCATGTATCTAAAATAAAAACTTTCTCGACCCACAAGTTAGATATGTTAAGACAAAACTTGACCACAACTCCCCCTTAGAATATGGCTAATTTAAATAAGTAAAAATCGAAGCGTCTAGATGGACTTTGATTTCTCCCCATTTAATGAGGAGTTGCTTTTAACATTTCTGTCTTTCCATAACCACACAAATTTTGAAGAATCCTTTTGCAACAATAGTTGCATAACAAACAAGTGGGACTCGAAGTCTCTTTAGTACCTTTCACAAAATGATTTTTATAGTGGTTTGAAAACTCGGTTTTCCTAAGCTTTGGCTCAGTCTACTTGGCACCAAAAACCGTCGATTTTGCAAAATTGTTTGATTTTGAAATATTGTTTGATTTCGCAAAAATGTTTGAGTTTGAAAAACTTTGTTTTTTACGTGCATTAGTGTAATATTTGAGGACTCAATGTTGTGATTCATTATGTTGAATCTTTCTCCGGACATGTGTGTCGACTATTTCATAAAAATAACCATTATGACTTTTTTTATAAAGCCGTTCGGTTGTGACATAGCGGTTATTTTATGAATATGCCAAAAATTATGAAAATAGTGAAACCTATTTTTATTACTAAAACTTTTAGAAGTTCGACTTTTAGGACTTTGGCCCTTAGAATAGTCTCAGTACATGAATGCACTACCTCTACTCTTAGGCTGATTGAGCTCCATTTTTATTGTATGGTTTTTAGGTCTTGAAGGAGTGGATTTAGTATCGACCTCTTTCTTGAAGTTTATCATTTGGTTTTTGTCCTATAAATAAGTTGTCTAAATCAAGTTTGCTCGAGACATTTCTGGCGCAAGAAGGCTTAAGTGATTTATTTTCACTTTTTATATTTACAACTTCGACTTTTAGATGACTTATTTCAGTTTTTAATTTTTCACAAATACAATTATTTAGCTTATTGTTTAATTTATCGTCGATTGAGTTTTTATTATTATTTAAATTGAATTTTTCAAATTTTTTTATCTATGCCTTGTACGACCTTACCGAGGCTTCGAAAATAATGAGAAGTTCCTGGGTACTAATAAGAGACTCCCGAAACCTTTCCAATTCTTGTTCTAGGTCATCCCTTGATTCAAGTTCTACGTACACTATCAATAAATTTGTCGGAACTTAGAACCTTTACCTCTCCAAAAATATAATTAAGAGTGGGATCTAGATATACCTCGCGACTCATGTCGCGGGAAGAAATGGAGGAAGTCGTGTCGATGGAGGATGTCGCGGAAGAAAGACGGAGTGGAGCAGGAAGGTCCTAATCGAATCATTTCCTGTATAGGCTTTCACACAGCTCTTCCTAATCGATTCGGCGGAGTTGGATGAATCGCTCGAGTAGTTCTTCTACTTCTTCTTCTTGTCCTTTGTTTTGTCCTCACGTCTTTTCTCTCATCTTTTCTCACGTCTATCATCATATCATTCTTCTCGTCGCTCATCTTCTTTCTTGTTCCAAGGTGCAAGCTTAGGGTGAAGTGTGTAATAGTTTTTCATCGTATGCCCCATTTTGTTGCACTCGAAATAATATGTCTTGTTGTTGTTACATCGACGGTTGTCAGTAAACCGTTTCTCTCGTGATCGTGAATTTCCAAATTATTTCATAAGAAACGCCAATTCTTCATCGTGTGCGTCGATTGACGGCATGGCCACGGTTGTCGGTTGAGAGTCTGTTTGCTTGAGTCAGGTTTCGTAGTTCCGAAAGTAACTGTTTGTATCTTCTGGCCCGATCTCTTGCGTCGCCATCATCGTCTCCAATGAAACTTGAAGTGCTTCCCAGCCTTGCGACATTCCCCTGATTAATTTTCCTACAAATCGAGAATTTGTTCGGCTCGCTCCTGAAGCAGTGAATTCATTTCAAATATGCGACATACGAGTATACATATTCTCGACGGATTCACTTTTGATCATCCGGACACAGTCAAATTGTTGTTCGAGTCCCATTAATTTGGCCCTCTTCATTTGACTATTTCACTCAAATCGATTTAGGAGGGCTCACCACATTTGATGGGAATTAACACAACCATCTGTTATAACTGATAAATTATTTACCATATTTGTGAGAATTAAATTATGTGCCATTATGTCAAGTGTGATATTTGTTTTGGTTGTATCGGTATGGTTTGTGGTACTATTGGGTACAAATTCTATGGTAAAACTATTTTCTACTACCTGACAAAGTCGATGTAGTTCGAAGACATTCACCATACATCTCTTCCAAGTATTCCAATTTTTACGATTGAGTTTCTCCTGATAAAAAATATGTA
This sequence comes from Juncus inflexus, assembly GCA_024447665.1. Classification (NCBI taxonomy): domain Eukaryota; kingdom Viridiplantae; phylum Streptophyta; class Magnoliopsida; order Poales; family Juncaceae; genus Juncus; species Juncus inflexus. The sequence goes on from JAJHPC010000010.1 coordinate 9,772,364, forward strand.
GTCGATTAGTCTGAAGCGTCGCCAATGATCGAAAATACACGTTGTTTCAAATTGAAATTTCTGTCTGTATTCCTATGCTGGTACCAATTATTGTTTACTGGAGGCCTATAATGTTGAGAAATCCATAGCCATGTACGATACATGCGCAACGGAACCTATGGATTTAACCTAGCCTAGGATCTACGTTAAGAGAATAAAAATATGAGATTAACTACTAAATTTATACCTCGAATCTTCCTGATCCGTGCGACGAAGAACAGATAT
>JAJHPC010000010.1:9777627-9900127 GCA_024447665.1 Juncus inflexus
AGACTTCCATATCTAAGCTTAGCTCAGATGTAGCTCGCTTCTTTTTGGGTGTGAACCAGTATCAAACCAAAATACCCAACAAGCATAAGCATTAGCTCTCCCTAATAAGGAGGTAATCCAGCTACACCTTCCAGTACGACTACCTTGTTACGATTTCACTTTAGTCATTCGCCTTGCCTTCTGCATACCTCTCCTTGTGGTTAAGGTTTTCAAGATTTCAAACATGGCCAGCTCCCTAGTGTGACGGGCAGTGTGTACAAGGACCGAGAATGAATTCACCATCGTATAGCTGACAGGCGATTACTAGCGATTCCTGCTTCGTGGAGATGAGTTACAGTCTGCAATCTGAACTGCGGACGAGTTTTTGGAGTTAGCTCACCCTCGCGGGATCGCGGACATGATTGCGACCTCTGTCCCGTCAATTGTAGTACGCAAGTCGCCCAGGGCATAAGGAGCATAATGACTTGACATTATCCTCGCCTTCCTCCGGCTTATCACAAGCAGTCTGTTCAGGGTTCCAAACTAAATCATGGCAACTAAACATGAGGGTTGCGCTCGTTGCGAGACTGAACCCAGCACCTTACGGCACGAACTGATGACAGCCATGCACCACCTGTGTCCGCGTTCCTCTGCTATTCATGAAGGTACTCCTCTCTTTCAAGAAGATTCACGACATGTCGAGCCCTGGTAAGGTTCTTCGCTCTGCATCAAATTAAACTACATGCTCCACCACTTGTGTGGGCCCCCGTCAATTCCTTTGAGTTTCATTCTTGCGAACATACTCCCCAGGCGGGATACTTAACGCGTTAGCTATAGCACTATACGGGTGGATCCGCACAAACACTTAGTATCCATCATTTATGGCTAGGACTAGTGGGGTCATTAATCCCATTTGCTCCCCTAGATTTCGTCTCTCAGTGTCAGTATCGCCCCAGCAGAGTGCCTTCGTTGTTGGCGTTCTTTCCAATCTCAATACATTTGACCGTTCCACCGGAAATTCCCTCTGCCCCTACCGTACTCTAGCTTGGTAGTTTCCACCGCCTGTCTAGGGTTAAGCCCTGGGATTTGACAGTAGACTTGAAAAGCCACCGACAGACGCTTTACGCCCAATCATTTCGGATAACGCTTGCATCCTCTGTCTTAACGCGGCTGTTGGCACAGAGTTAGCCGATGCTTATTCCTCAGATACCGTCATTGCTTCTTCTCCGAGAAAAGAAGTTTACAACCCGTGGGCCTTATGTTCCTCCACGCAGCATTGCTCCGTCAGGTTTTCGCCCATTGTGGAAAATTTCCCACTGCTACTTCCCGTAGGAATCTGGGCCTTGCCTCAGTCCCAGTGTGGCTAATCATCCTCTCGGACCAGCTACTGATCATCGCCTTGATAAGCTATTACCTCACCAACTAGCTAATCAGACGCGAGCCCCTCCCCGGGCGATTATGAGAAACACACTTATTTAGTTCACTTATGATTGAGTGTATGGGTGACTAATATATATACATATATTAGATCGACCATAACTGACACTTCGGGTTCACGTCATCATAATACATGATTCTGATAGTAGAACTGTGAACCAACGAATGACATTCTAAACCGTCCCTACTGATATGTGGGATGTTTATAGAGACAAGCATACTTCAGGTAAGAAACTACATATCTATACTAGTATATTCACAAATTGAATGATCATGTTCTACTGATCATGGACATAGGGATGTCATGTCTGGAATATAGGTATGCGTTAGAGAACACGTACTAGACTAACCACACTATGAGAATATGCATGGTATATGTCATTAATAATTCTCATATGAATAGTATGCTTGTTCCTATGACCTGAGGTCACCATGAATTCCTATACGTGGAACTAAATACTTTAATATGATCCTACGTCATCCGTAACACGATGATTATTAGGGTGATCGTTAGGTATGCAATGAATCATGACGAGTAATGTAAGTGACCAAGATGGAATTTGTTCCACTCATCAAGAGCGTGATATCTCTGGCCCCACTAATGAACTAGGACTGAAGGAAATGCATGACCATGCTTAAAATGGATTAATATGTGTTGTTAATATAATTTTGTATTTACTCAGTCTAATTCTCGATCAGGAAAGAGACTTTGATCATACATAAGGATGACATACTTCCATGCCTTGTGATCAACGCATATATTGTAGAACAAAAAGAATAAGCAAATGTCTATTCAGATTGGTTTATGATTGTTGATCATTTCATTTGACATGGGTAGTCGTGACACCAGTCTAGAGGTTACTCATGACTTATGGTCCTTACAATATCATTGCCAGCGTTAAATGGAACCTACATGGTCACACATAGAACAACATCTACTCGGGAAGAAACTACTCTCAAAAGGTTCTTTATATGATGTATAAAAGGGTGAAGGAAATAATCAATCATTGGATGATTGATACGATGGATTGCGCAAATCTAAGCACATTTCCCGTTGCTAACGGAAGTTCTATTGACAATGGACCAGTTCCATTGACAACATAACTCATCCAATTCCTTAGCAGCCATGTTTTAAAATTATGAAACCCTATTTCGTTGGTAACGGAACTGATGTTGTGGTAACTGAGCAATCCTTCTCGTCCCTCTCTACTATAAATAGAGGGGCAGTCCCCTTCTATTAGATACACAATTATAGAGCCTCCAGGTTTTCGTAATACAGAGAGAAAGAGAGAGAGCCTCCTGAAAGTATTTATGGACTCATCTAGTCGAGTCCGGTTATTCCGACGATTCGAAGTTCGACATGGATACCAGTAGAGGTCTTCTTCTTTATAGAGTAGCGAGTGATTGGTTTCTTTTCCCTACGAGAAACAAGGAGTTCGTTCGAGTCGAGCTTTAGGAGTACGAAGGAGAAGGAAGCGAGGCGTAGCAGTTTAGACCTACATCCGCAGTAATCTCCCGGATCAGGAAGATCTAAGGTATAATTTTTAATAGTTAATCTCGTACTTTTATTCTCTTAACGATGATCCTAGGGAGGGTTGAACTTGTAGGTTCCGCTGCACTTGTAACATGCATGGCTACAGATTCCCTAACATTGAGAACTTTTGGATGTGCATTATTTGTTCCGGTAGCTCCACCGTAATGCACAACGATGGGTCACAAATAAAAGTCGGGTATATATGTTAAGTTAAATTGCCCTTCATAATAAGATGTCTTGAACTTCATAAAATTAAATTTATTCACTACATGATTTGTTGATATAAATTTGATGTGACAAATTTTCGATCATTATCTAATTTTGATCCTTGATCTTATATATATATGAACTATGAGTTAAGTGCAACTCATTTTTAAAATAACTATTTATAAAAGTAATCTTGCAACATCCTGATTTGGATAGATATCTCTGGAGGATCATCCAAAAACATACCTTACGTGTGGTAGATGTTTATAAATATCGAGAAGAAGAATTGAATGAATACCCAAGTGAGTGTTTTGAAACAATCAAATATTAATCAATATGTTCAAGATATAATAGACAATACAAGTCCCGAAAAAATTGAATAATAATTAATAATAGTATTTGGAGGGAGAAACAAGAGCTGAAAAATAATAAGTTATATGAAATGCATCATTAATATATCTCAATTAGATCCTCAAACAAGTTAATATGAACAAGAAGTTCATGAATTTATTGATGTGTAACATGATGCAAATATATTATTTCTATTGATGCATTATAATTATCATATAATATATTCAAGTATTAAGTGCTCATGATTATAGTGAAAATATCCTTGGATAATTCTATGTTTGATATATACCAGAAGAATGGTCGACCAATCGGTTCCAATAATAAAGATCTAAGAAAAAAGAGAAAGCATGATAAGAATATTGGCTTGAAGTAATCAATGTTTCTAAATGAATAAATTCTTCTGAAAAGAATATTGTTGATAAAAGAGTAGAAGACAATGATGAGCAAATTACTCCAGAAGAAGTTTATGTACCTAACAATATTTAAAATAGTATGATCTCAATAAATTATATCTATACTGGAATAAATATGAAACCGAAATAAAATTACGATTAATTAAAATTTATTTGTGCAATTACAATTGATATAATAAATAAAAATGAGAATCTTGAATTAAAATTATAAATATAATATCGACAGATAAAGTATTGGCCAAATCGAATGATTTGATTAAAGTACCATCATTTTCACTAGTGAAATATAAAATTATGGACATGTAGTCCAAACACCTGACATTGTATAACACTAACTCATAAGTGGGTATAACTTATAAGAGGGTGTTCTAAGAATGTGTAATGAGAAAATTAAATTGTGATACGCAATTATATTTCTAATTTTTGTCGTGCCTGAATGACTCATTAACATAGTAGCAAATGACTCATATCTCATTTGATTACAATATATTAACGAAACTCCCAAAAAGATTTAGAATGCCTGAAGCATTTCAATCTCTCGAGAGATTTAATTTATTAAATTACAAAGATATTTATATGAATTAATGCAATATTGAGATATGTGGTAAAATTGATCTAACGAATGTTTGTTGAGTGAATGTTATGTAATTGATTAAAATTACTTATAGGAAACTATATATTTACCTATAAGAAATGAGAAAACGTTTCGTTTGTGAATTCACACTCTTAGCAAAGATATTTATAAGAGTTCCCTAATTAATTTCAAAAGTGTATATGTGGAATGAGTGATTAGGGTGTCGATCCACTAGGAGGTGTGGCCTTAACTTTCAAGTTTTAACCAAGTAATCAAATATAAGTTCTAGTATTTAAATTCAAAGATTTAAGATGTGTTCGTTTTTGCAATAATAAGAGGAAACTAAAAGAAAGAAAAAAGATTTTTAATTTTTCAAATATTTAATAAAAGGTAGGGACTTGTATGATAATTTGTTCAAGCATGTTATCATTAACCACCAAATATTTTAATCTTAAAATTTGCAAAACAAGTTCAAGTGTTTCAAATTCTGCTTGGTCGTTCACTCTCCTAAGATCTTGAGATCCACCATCATCGGTCCTAAAAAAGAAAGAATTTCCACTATCCTGCACTTTTCAGAATTAGGCAAGTTTATATTTTTAATTTCTTGTATTAATGTGTCACTTTCATTACCTAACAAGTTATCATTCTTTTGATTTTAATGTGTTCACATTTTCTAATTCATCCCAAAACTCATCAAAAGAATTATTAAAAGAGTCCAAAGAATGAGAATACTCCTCTATAAGATGTTCGTCGATGAGCTCATCAATTTTGACAATGATGGATACGCTTGACACGTTGTGGCCGTTTGGGAATTTTATCGCGTCAAAGATGTTGAAGGAGACCTTCTCGTTGTTGAACTCCATCAACAAGGTACCCGAGTGGGGGTCAATTATGATTTTTATTGTTCTGAGAAACGGTCTCCCTAAGTGAATGGAGGATGAATTAGCTGAAGGAATTATGCCCTAGGCTAAAGTATTGGACTAGAGATTAGATTATGAGAAACATGTTTATTCAGTTCATATATGAATGAGTGTATGGGTGACTAATATATTTACGTATATTAGATAGACCATGAATGAAACTTCGGGTTCACGTCATCAGAATACGTGATTCTGATAGTAGAACTTTGAACCAACGAATGACGTTCTAAACCGTCCCTAGTGATATGTTGGATGTTTATAAAGATAAACATACTTCAAGTAAGAAGCTACATATCCACACTAGTATATTCGCAGACTGGATGATCATGTTCTGCTGATCATGGACATAGGGATGTCAAGTCTGGAATATAGGCACGTATTAGAGAACACATATTGGACTGACCACACTATGAGAATATGCATGGTATATGTCATTAGTGATTCTCATATGAATAGTGTGCTTGTTCCTACGACCTGAGGTCACCATGGATTCCTGTATGAGGAACTGCATACTTTAATATGATCTTACGTCATCCATAACGGGATGATCATTAGGTACGCACTGAATCCGTTGGCAACAGAACTCAACCAATTTTTCGACAGCCAGATTTTCAGATTAGGAAACCCTATTCCGTTGGCAACGGAATAGGTCCGTTAGGAACGGATAAGCGCTGTAATTATGATTTTAGTTATGGTAACTAAGCAATCATTTGCCTCCCTCTCTAGTATAAATAGAGAGGCAGTCCCCCTCTATTAGACACACATTACAGAGCCTTCATGCTGCCGTAATACAGAGAGAAAGAGAGAGAGAGCCTCCTGAAAGTATTTCCGGACTCGTCTAGCCGTGTCTGGTTATTCCGACGATTTGAGGTTCGACGTGGATACATGTAGATGTCTTCTATTTTGAAGACTAGTGAGAGATCAAGTTCTTCATCACTAGGAAGAGCAAGAAGGTTCTCAGAGTCGAGCTTCAGAAGCCAGGAAGGAGAAGGAAGCAAGACGGAAGTTCGTTCAGACCTACATCTGTTTCTCTCTCCCGGATCAGGAAGATATGAGGTATAAATTTTAATATCATAATCTCATACCTTTATTTTCTTTACGATGATTCTAGGGAGGGTTGAACCTGTAGGTTCCGCTGCGCATGTAACGTACATGGCTACGGGCTTCCCACCAGTGGTATCAGAGCATTCGTTAAGGAAATATTCGTCGACTATATTTAAAATTTATGAAATTCTAGTAAAATAAATTTTAGGGTCTTGAAAATATTAGAGAAAAGTCTTCTTTTAGTCCCTTTCCTCTTATAAATTGTTCAATCAAGTCTTTTTCCTCTGAATTTGTTCAGTCAATACCTAACCTCTTATATTTTGTTCAATTAAATCCCTCCATTAGTTAAGTGCTGACTGGATTGTTAAATGATGACATGGCAAAATTTATTTTGATGATGTGTCAAAAAAATATATATTTTATTAATAAATCTAATTAATTATCTAAACTATTTTTAAATCCCAAATAAATATACTTGTTAACTAATCCCAACATAAACAATTATTAAAACATCTTCCCCTTCCCTCCCAAACTCCTAACAGAGAACAAAAGAAGAGAGGAAAAAAAAAAGAAAAGAAACCTCACCTAGCATCTCCACTCACTGGTCCGCCGCCAGCCACCGTCGGCCACCGCCGGTTGTCGCCACTCTCTCGTCTCTCTCTTTTCAAGGCCCCTTTTTCTTCTTGCTTTCTTTTCTTTCTTTCTCGCATTAGTTTTCACTTTTGGGTGAAGTTACTTGAAAGATTTGATCTAAAGAATAATAAAAAAACAAGATTTCTATACTAAGGTTAGATATAATTTTATTTTGAAATAAAACCTAATTTATTTTGAAATTAATATTAATAAGATGTTTGATTATTGTGCTATAGGATTATACACATGGAAAATGCTGGGATCCATGTATTTTATGGTGGTAAATTTGTGCTATTTGAAATATTGCGTTATACACATGGATAATTGAATATTTTTGGATAATTTTTAGATATTTTGATCATTTGTGTTATTTGAAATATTGCGTTATTTAAATGAAATTTATGTTGCATTTATGTTAAGAGTACAAGTTTTGAGTACTATTTTACTACTTCTCTGTTTTCCATAACACAAATATTATGATAATTAGTGTGTTGTTTGAAGATTTTTATCTTATTTGGATGTTTTTTTTGTAATTGGATAACTTGTGATATTTAGACTTTTATGTTATTTTGAATAATTTAATATTATTTGGATAATTTGGAATATTTTGATAATTTGTGATATTTGAAATATTTTGTGTTTTTTGAAATGAAATTTTTATAGCTTTCATGTTTTGAACACTATTTTGGTATCATTTTTCTTCCATAACACAAATAGTTTCTTACCACTTTCATACAAATTTTGTTCAAAGAATCGTAAAAAAAGAAAACATAATGAAAACACAATTATTCAATTCACACATAATTACTTTCATTCAAACTTTAATTCCATAAATATTTAAGTCATAAACCGATTACAAACAATTACATAACTCGAAAAAGATCGAGAAACATAAATAACTCAAAAGTAATTGTATTAAAACATAACCATAACCCAAATTCACCAATTTACACATCTAAAACCCTATTATATTCACATCATTTTGCATCCAATTAGATCTCAATTTGATCCAATTACATCTCAAGCACATCCAAACAAAATTTCAATGTCATTCAATCTCACCCAATTGCATCCAAGCTATACCTCAATTTTGTCGGATTTCTTCTAAAGTATACCTAAGTTACACTTCAATATCATACAAATCCAACCAACTATGCATCAAACGAAAATAATTGAAGTCCAAGAGGCCACATTTCTTTTGGGCATTTTTTCAAACACATTGATTGCACTCTCCAACCTTCTACATTTTGAGTACATGATGCTAAAATAATTCTCCAATTTTGATTTCGAAAGATGAACAGAGATACAAATGAAAGCAAAGAAAAGAAAAACAAAGAAAAGGAAAGGAAAGGAAAGAAAGAAGAGGAGGGAGGGAGGGAGAGAGAGAGATTGGGGGGCTAGATGGCCGGAGTTGACCGACGTCGGATCGGCGGACCGGCGACGGACGGTGGCTGACTAGCGACTGGCCGGCGGTGAAAGGCGGACGAGTGGTGGGGCAGTGCCTCTTCTTCATGTTCTTCTTTTTTTTTCTTTTTCTCTTTTAACTCTCTGCAGGACAAAGTTTGGGAGGGAAGAAATGTCTTTGTTATTTTGCTATTGTCATATCATCAAATTTTTTCGTCACGTCATCATTTAACAGTCCAGTCAGCACTTAGCAGATGATGGGATTTAATTAAACAAAATACAAGAGGTTAGGGAATTAATTGAACAATTTGAAAAGAAAAGGACTTGATTGAACAATTTACAAGAGGAAAGGGACTAAAAGAAGACTTTTCTCAAAATATTATTTCAAAATATCACGGAAATAATTTGTAGGAATATAATATTGATTATTATGATTTTCTAGAGTTTCGAAAAAATAGTTTTTCGGAATCTGTTTTGGAAACGGAACTAAAATAAAAGGAAACATAATTTTCAGCGTTATTCCGTTCTGAACGGAATAGTTCTGTTCAGAACGGAATAGGCAGAATTTCTATCGGAGATTTTCAGCGCAGGTTCCTTTGAGAACGGAATAGTTCCGTTCTCAACGGAACAAGGCTGAATTTTGCGGAAACCCTAATTTTTGTTATACATGGAATTTTTTATTTAAATATGGTATGAGCCTTAGATCTGTGATTGTTCTGTGATGTAATCTTGTGTGTGAATGCTTGTAATGTTATTTAATATCCATGGCACCTGTGAGTTGTCCAAAGTTATAATTTATGGCAATCAGTGAGTTGTCCAAAATTGTACGTTACTTTTCTAGCAATAGGATAATTGTTAGGATAGATATTATATGAAGACTACGAGACAAAGATCTTGGCGCAATGTTCGGAAGATGGCATTGGATCTTTGCACACACACAACGAAGGGTTCGTTGAAGATTCACCTGCAATATGGAGATAGATTTAGGATTAGGAACCTCATGATCGCTCTTGAGGAATAGACTCATACCATATTTGACTTGTTTCTGTGATGTTTATATTTATAAATCTAAAAATAAAATCCTTCAGAATGTTAAGTAAGGAAGTGCCCCCCATGTCACTGAAGCCCGCGGTACTTAGACAGTCTTCCATGTGGGTCATGCCAAAGCTGAGCATATGGGACATTGTCTTTGTAAAGGAAGGTACGCGGGAAATGGCGTCCAGCATGGGTCATGAGGATGCTGAGTGTGTTGGATTCCATTTCACCAATAATCATACATGATTTAACTTAACTGAGCAAGCAAGTCGGACTTGGGCTCAGGACACAAGATGGGATAATACACCGGGCATATGATGCTCTCATTCCATAAAAGGCAAGAGTTGTATATGATACAATTAGAAATGTTCCTACCTTAATAGTTGAGCAATAAGGATTGCGCCAAAGCACACTTAGTGCTCAATGAAATACGGATCTTGACCCACTATGAAACCTCATTTAATTGAAGTTTCTGAATAAATACTACTGAAGGTGTTAGATTTGAAGAAAAATAGTGGGAGTAGAATATATGAAACAAAATTAGAATAATTCTAATTTTAAATAATAAACTTTACATTGCATATTAAACTTGTAGAATGAGTTCGAAATTTACGGACTTGCAATCTATCCTTGAGAAGGATAAGCTCGATGACACAAACTTTCCTGAATGGTTCAGGACTCTGAGAATTATTCTCAAGAGTTAAAGAAAGTTGTATGTCCTTGAGACACCCGTCCCAAATTCACCGCCTTCGACCGCTTCTAAAGTTGTTCAAGATACTTATAAGAAGTGTATTGACGATTCTGATGAAGTAGCCTGGATGATATTAGCAGGAATGAAACCTAAGCTTCGGAAGCAGATAGGTTTCATGGATGCCTACGATATGATCAAGGCGCTTAAGGAAATATTCCGAAAGCAGACTAATATTCAGCGCTACAAGGTCATCAAGTTATTAATCAAGAGCAAGATGGCTCATGGCTCCTCTGTGGATACTCATATGTTCAAGATGAGAAGTCACATTGATTACTTAGAGAGACTTGGTTCGCCTATTCCAAGGGAATTCGCGGTTGACATGATTCTTGGATCACTTCCTCTGAGCTTTGATTTGTTCATTACTGAATATCATAAGCGTCGGATGGAGATGATGATCACATAATTGCATAAGATACTTAAACAGGCAGAGAAGGACATAGAGGTAAAAGTTGTCATTGATGCCCTCAGGATTGAAAAGGAAAGGGAGTTGAATAAACAAGCCGCATGGGAGAGCTGGATCAAGGGTAAAGGCAAGGAGTTGCCTAAACCTGATAAATCAGAAGAAGTGGTTGCATGTTCTATGCGTGATCACTTGAGAGAAGGATGTAAGATATGTCAAGAAGAAGAATTAATGGCTGCCATTTCAAGTATTCATCTTCCTAAATATCTACTTGGATATTGGATATCCACTGTAATTCTCACATTTTGAATGTGCAGGATATTACTCAGAAGTTGAAGATTAGCTAGATGAGAAGTCAACCTACAAGTGGAGAATGAAGCAACAGTTCCTACATTAGCTCTAGAATTTTATTGACTTAGCCATTGTGGACTTATAATGAAATAAATGTTATTTCGACATTAGCATTAAAATGATTTAAAATTTATTATTTGGAATAATAAAATTTTCTTAGATTTGTCTATTTGAAATGTTCACTTAGAAAATAACCTTTATATACTAAATAATAAGTCCATTGATTTCATACTTCTAGCAATGTCATCTAAGTCACAAAATAAGAATCGTATTTCTAAAACTCCACCCTATGTGGAAAGTTTAACTCACTGGATCTAGGATCAATTGAGACTTGGGAATTTTATTTATCGAACAGGATGACAAGAATGGGCAACCATCACGAAGTTGATGGGTTAGTTTGTTTAGTCTCATGCATGTAGATGCATGAGAGACAAAAGCAAGCCAGCTAGAAATAATTCAGAATTTCATATTAAAAGTGTTTTAAGTAAAACGTTTACTTAATGAAACACAAAGTATTTGAAATGTTGAAAGCATTTAAGATTGAAATTGAATATTGCCTTGACAAAATAATAAGAGCACTTCGATCAAATCAAAGTGATAAGTATTTGAGTCAATAGTTTGACAATTATGTTAAAAATTGTGAAAAAAAGTTTCACGATTAATTCTATATGTAGCATCTCATGATGTGCAAATAAAGAAAAAGATGAAACTTATTGGATAAGATTCAGTCTCTGCCTCCGAGATTCTTATAGATTTATACTCTTGAATATACTAAACACTGAATATCATAAGGTTCAAATGGACACCGTATATGATATGGGTTTGGGATAGTCCCAAATTGTCTTTAAAGATTGAAGTACGACTCGTGTCAAAATGTTTGACAGTGTCAACACAACAATCTTTCTGAAATATCAACTCGATATTGTTTTACATCCATTATGAGTTCAAATTGTTTGCTACTCATAATTCAAACTTCTTTAAAAGAAATCTCATCTGAACGTCGTAGGCAAGAATTATTTCTTTCATATTGAACCATTAATGACACTATCAAGTCGTTGATAAGGCTATACTTGAAACATAAGGTCCCCTCACAGATACTGTGAAGAGACAAAGTTCTCAAAATGGTTAGACCATGAGAACTGAGATGCAATGCATGTACGAGCAATCATGTTTGAAACTTGATTGGAGTATCCATTGGCTTGATGGCCATTGCATACAATACATGGATAACCTACAAATAGCAAAGAAAGTAGCTATAGTATGGGCTATAGTAAAAGGACTTTCTCACTTGTTGCTATTACTAATTCTAATTTCCATAGCACAATGCGATTGTGAATATTGGAACAAGGATATAAAACTCACATTCCTTTATAGGAACTTTATTGTGGATGTATCTTTGATAGGCAAAGAGTTTTGTGATCGCAAGAATTCTGAAAGGTAAATTCATTCATGAATGGATTAAGGCAAGCATCTCAAGATGAATCTATTTGATAAAGTAAATTGAAGAATTTGACTTAATCAAAATAGATACGACCACCTTGATTTCAAGAAATTTAGTGGGAGTATAGCAATCTGTCTGCATTACAACAACTTACACATCCTAATAGTTAGGAGTTGAAGTCTATACAGACTTCTGGTTGCAAGATAAAGCGCATTGGTAAAATATTGAAAGAATTCGATGTGCAAGAAATGTTCTTGCTCATGGTGTTCATAAGAATGCTGAAAAGGTAAACGGATGAGATTCTATACTTTCATCCATACGTTGAAATGTTCAACATGCAAGAAAGTGTTCTTGCTTATGACATTCACATGAACAATAAAAGGATATAAGAATTAGATTTTATGCCTTCAACCATATATTCAATATTCAATATACAAGAAAGAGTTCTTGTTTGTGGCACTAATATGAACAATGAAAGGCACATGAATTGGATTCTATGCTTTCAAGAATATATATTGAATTCATCACTAGTATGTGGACCTCGAACCTTTTGAGATGTACTACACTCCCATTGCTTCAAGCCATAAAATGTACTGTGCAATATGCTTAGAGCATAAGAGAGCAAATGATAGTCATTTGATGACTATAATAAATATCTAAGTTCTTATGAAGAACTAAGATATCCAGAGGAGCTAGGTAGTGGTAAGTTATTACACCTTCCTAATATGGATCATTATTGCAATTCGTTTATTTCGAATACAGTAATTTGGAAAGAGTTCCAAATAAGGTACAGTAACTGAAACAAGACCCCATATTGTTGCTTTAGGAGCAAACAATAGGTATGCTTGGATCAAAACTTGATATTGGAACTAAGAGTACTTCCAATTGCTCCTAAGCCTTGACGATCTATGTTATGAACAAAGAGTCATTCAGAATAGAGCTACAAGGATACAAGTACATGTTTCAGAAGTTCTCGACTAATGATAGAGATCAGTAGTAGTCGTTACAAGTTTGCAATGTAAATTTCTATAATCTGATAGGCATATATTTCCCGCTAGTAGAACATAAAAGTCATGTTGCCTAATCAGCATTGGATGCTTAAGATTGGCCTAGTGCACGTAGGAGACTGAAGGAATCATGCCCTAGGCCAAAGTGTTGGACTAGAGATTAGATTATGAGAAACATGTTTATTCAGTTCATATATGAATGAGTGTATGGGTGACTAATATATTTACGTATATTAGATCGACCATGAATGACATTTCGGGTTCACGTCATCAGAATACGTGATTCTGATAGTAGAACTTTGAACCAACGAATGACATTCTAAACCGTCCCTAGTGATATGTAGGATGTTTATAGAGATAAACATACTTCAAGTAAGAAGCTACATATCCACACTAGTATATTCGCAGATTGGATGATCACGTTATGCTGATCATGGACATAGGGATGTCCAGTCTGGAATATAGGAACGTGTTAAAGAACACGTACTGGACCGACTATACTATGAGAATATACATGGTATATGTCATTAGAGATTCTCATATGAATAGTGTGCTTATTCCTATGACCTGAGGTCACCATGGATTCTTCTATGAGGAACTGCATACCTTAATTTGATCTTACGTCATCCGTAATGGGATGATCATTAGGGTCATCATTAGGTATGCACTGAATCATGACGAGGATTGTGAGTGACCAAGATGGGATTTGTTCCTCTCATTAAGAGAGAGATATCTCTGGGCTCCCTGATGAACTAGGACTGAAGAAAATGCATGGCCATGCTCAAAATGGATTAACATGTGTTGTTAATATTATTTTGTATTTATGCAGTCTAATTCTCGATCAGGAAAGAGACTTTGATCAAACTCAAGGATGAAATATTACCGTGCCTTGTGATCAAGTCGTATATCGTAGAACAAAAGGAATAATCAAATGTCTATTCAGATAGGTTTATGATCGCTGATTATTTCATTTAACATGGGTAGTCATGACACCAGTCTAGAGGTCTCTCATGACTTACGATCTTTGGAAGATCGTTGCCTGCGTTAAATGGAATCTACACGGTCACACATAGAACAATGTCTAGTCGGGAAGGAAATGCTCTTAAATAGTTATCCATGTTGGGTTTCTACCATTCATAATGCAGAGGAAAAACCAAAAATGAAACAAAATCGAATTCGAAACCTAAAAGAATGATCCGTGAATTACAATTAAATCAAAGAAAAGTTCATAACTTTGTACCTTCGGATTACGCTTAATCCGTGATGATCAAAAACGAATTTGGTTGACAGTTTTCTTTGCCCGATCCAAACCGGTTTCCAAACCGATCCTTTGAATGATTCGCCTAATCTGTCGTCTCACAAACCGATTCTCCAAATAAACCGATTCTCCAAACAAAAAATCACGGTTTCAACCCAAATCATAAAGACGCCGCACTTCGCTTCGTCCTCTACCGGTATCCACACGAACAACCCCTTTGAACGGATAAAGAACGATATATGCTAGTATTCGTTCTTCATTTCTCTCACAGAAAATAACAAAAGAATAATTTTTGGATTTTTCTCTCCTCCTTTTCTCACAAAAGATGGACGAAAAATATTATGCCCTTAATCTCATTTTGGGGTGTCTCTTATGCCTATATAGTCCATAAGTTTCATATCCTATGTGCATGGTAACTATGTAACCATATATGCAACACACCTTATCATATAAGATGTAGGATTGGATGTGTCACTTGACTATGTAGCTCTCCATACAACTTATCACATAAGTTATGATTTTTCTGTGTACGTCTCATTAGTTGTTCTTTGTGTGTGACCCTGTAGGTTTACTTAATGTTGGCAATAATCACAATGGATTATAATTCATGAGCGGCCTCTAGCAAGACATCATGATTACCCAAATTAAGCAAGTATAGATGATTCGATCAAACCTAATTTATGTCATGCATTGTATCCTTTTGTTACACGATATCTATATCATCCATAAGGCATGGTATGTGTCAACCTTATGTTGGTCGATAAATATTTCTTGACACCGAATTTGATTGAACATGAAATGACATTAATAACTCCCTATTAATTCACTTGAGCACGACCATGCGTTTTTTCAATCAAATCATCAAGAGGCCTAAAGATATCTCTCTCAATTTATGAGAGGAACAAATCCTATCTTAATTAAACTCTTTCCTCCGCACAATTCATTATATACCTAATTATAATCTTTATGATCGCCCGGTTAAAGACGATGTTAGACTATATTAAAGTATAAAATTTATCATGTAGGAAACTGAGATAATCTCAAGTCTAAGGATTACAGATACATTCTTTACTGAGAATAACTAATGACACGAACCATGTAGTATTCTCAAGGTGGGTCAATCCAGTATATGGTCTCTAACATATACTTACGTTAATGACTTAATAACTCTTATTCATGATCAGTAAAACGTGACCATCAGTCAACTAACATACTGATGTCCATTTATAGCTTATCATAAAGTATGTTTGTCTCACAAACATCCTATGAATGATCAGGGACGGTTTAGAATATCATTGATAATACTTTATAGTTTTACTATCAAAGTCACATACTTTGATGATATAAAGATCAATATCATATTCAAGGTTCATTTTAGTAATAAGAATAAAATAACTAATACGCATTTATTATATAAAATATCTCTAAATAAACACAATGTTTGTTTAACATAATCCATACATCTAGGTCTCAAATATATTGGCCTAGGGCATACTACTAACAATACATATGATGTATAAATAGGTGAAGGAAATAATCGATCATTGTTTGATTGATATGAGTGATTGTGCAAAAAAATCAGCGTAGTTCCGTTGGCAACATAACAGTTCCGTTGCCAATGGAAGTTCCGTTGCCAATGGAAAAGCTCCGTTGGCAACAGAACTCAGCCAATTTTTCGACAGCCAAGTTTTCAGATTAAAATACCCTATTCTGTTGGTAACGGAATAGGTCCGTTGGGAACGGATAAGTGCTGTAATTAAGGTTTTAGTTATGATAACTAAGCAATCCCTTTCCTCCCTCTCTAGTATAAATAGAGGGGCAGTCCCCCTCTATTAGACACACATTACAGAGCCTCCAGGCTGTCATAATATAGAGAGAAAGAAAGAGAGAGCCTCCTGAAAGTATTTTCGGACTCGTCTATCCGAGTCCGGTTATTTCGACGATTCGAAGTTTGGCGTGGATATGAGTAGAGGTCTTCTGTTTTGAAGACTAGCGAACGATCAAATTCTTCATCCCTAGGAAGAGCAAGAAGGTTCTTAGAGTGGAGCTTTAGAAGCCAAGAAGGAGAAGGAAGCAAGACGGAGGTTCGTTTAGACCTACATCCGCTTCTCTCTCCCGGATCAAGAAGATCCGAGGTAGAAATTTTAATATCATAATCTAGTACCTTTATTTCCTTTACGATGCTCCTATGGAGGGTTCAACCCGTAGGTTTCGCTACGCATGTAACGTACATGGCTACGAATTTTCCAACATTAGCTATGCTCCCCATCTCAATGATGTAAAAGTCGACTGGAAAGACCAGACCATTCACCATGATTAATATATCTTCCACAACTCCTAGAGGTGGGACTGCAGAGCGGTCTACAAGGGTCACCACAACTTGAGTATTCTTCAGACTACCCAGGTCAAGGGACTCGTAAACGGACCTGGGCATTATATTTAACACAGCCCCCAAATCAAGCATGCACCTTGTGAATTGGTGGTTCCCAATGGTACAGGAAATGACATAGATTCCCGGATCTTTTTCTTTTGGAAAAGTCTCACGTCTAGACTTAAAACTACAGAGAGATTCATTTTCTCGTCCCTTTTTAATTTTCTCTTATTTGTGCATAAGTCTTTTAATAAGTTGCCAATATTGGGGAGTTTCTTAATGGCGTCAACGATTGGAATATTTACCTCCACCTTTTTAAAAATCACAAGCATGTCCTTTTCGGACTCTGCCTTTTTCTTCACCGCCAAACGGGATGGGAATGGTGCCTTTGGCATGTAAACTCTCTCTTTCTTTTTTCCTTTCTCCTTCTCATATATTTCTTTTCCTTTTTGTTTCTCTTTTACATTTACATTTAAATTTTCATTCTTATTCACAATTACATTTTCATCATCTAACCCTAATTGCTCATCTTTTTCCCCTTGTTCTTCATTCCGCTTCACAACAATCTCTTGTTCCTCTCTAGGAAATTCAACTTCTTTCCCGCTTCTCAATTGAATTGCGAGAATGGGTTTGACATCTGGTCTCCTTCCTTGAGATGCGAGTTTGTTATCAACCTGCCTCTTAAGGATATTCATTTCATTCCCCATTTGTCGCATTTGTTTTTCAATATTTTGAAGTTGTCGATTCAACGTCGCTTGACCTTGGCTAAGGGAGTTCATCTCGTTTTCCATCGTCTCCAATTTCGTTGTAAAGGTCGAAAAATCGTTCGTCATGAAAACCATCATTTTGTCGAATTTCTCGTCGAGAGGGGAAGGTTGAGTGGTTGATGATGAAGGTTGAATAGGTTATTATTGCTGTTGCACATTAGGGTGAGTCTAGAGTCCTTGCCTTTTGGATTGTTGTTGAGCGATTTGTTGTAGATTCTCCTCCGTTCTCCCACGAAGGTTGCGGTGTTTCCTTCCAGCATCATAAGTGTATTGGGGCCTTTGATAACCATAATCCCCTTGATTTCCCGCATAATTCCCCATCGCATTCACATCTTTTTGAATACTTTCAACTCATCAGTTGCATGCGTTATATCCCCACAAAACCAATATTTCTTAGGTTCAATTTTTCCCCAAACGCGTTGAGTGTTTGGCTAAATCTTGTCTCTATTTTTGCTATGATTCGGGATTTCATTGCCTTGAGATCTACCGCATTAGCGATTCATAATACTCCTAGAGATTTTCGCCACTCTCATGTTGGATTCTTGGGATTTCTGACCGCAGCTTGGAGGTAAGGGTTTCAGGATAGTAATACTTGATGAAGTGCTTCACCACCTGGTCAAAAGTTCGGAATGACCCTCCTTGGAGATGATTCAGCCATTCCCTAGGAGTGTCTTCTAACGTGTGAGAAAAAAGAGTGAGTTTAATATTATCCAAATCATTAGTTTTGCCGAAGAGAGTTGTGCATTTACTATCTAATTCACCTAAAAGTGTATATGGATTTTCCTTTCTATGGCCTTCAAAAACACGCAAAACACCTAATATGGATGGGTTTAACTTAAAATTTTGCACAGTTAGTATCACTATGTTTCCTTGATTTTGTTGGAGGTTGTGTGCTAAAAATTCCCTTAAAGTTCTTTCTTCAACCATTTTCACTTTATTTTGATCTTCTAAAGGTTCTTTTTCAACTTCTACAATTTGAGATCACGATGATCATGAATCTAAATTATGAGAGGGAGAGAAAGGTCCTGATGAAGATGAAGGTCAGATGTAGGGAGTGATCGGTAGATCTTGAGCTCTTTCTTATTGCTCTTCCACGAGTGACAGCTTAGCTTTGGGATCTTGAGGGACTAAGGAAGGAGAAGCCTCCATGATTTTCCGAAGATCATTGTTGATCTCTGGATTTAAGGTTAGTTGAGGTTCGCCTTGTGATCTAGTTTGTCTCAGAACATTCAAAACAAAACAAAGACAAAAATGAGCAAACATGAGATCTGTTAGTCAAAAATTTAATGCAAGACGCCTTCTCGGCAATAGCGCCATTTTTAAGAAATGATAAAAATGTGTCGTTTGCGAATTCACACTCTTAGCAAAGATATTTATAAGTTCTCTAATTAATTTCACAAGTGTATACGTGGAATGAGAGATTAGGGAGTCAATCCACTAGGAAGTGTGGCCTTAAACCAAGTAATCAAATATAAGTTCTAATATTAAGATTCAAAGATTTAAGATGCGTTTATTTTTGAAACAATAAGAGAAAACTAAAATAAAGAAATAAGATTTTTGATTTTTTAAATATTTAATAAAATATAGGGACTTGTATGATAATTGTTCAAATATTTTATTATTAACCACAAAATATTTTAATCTTCAGATGTGCAAAACAAGTTGAAGTGCTTCAAGCTAAAAACACCCAATTAATGATTTTATTTAGATCTAAACACCAATCAGCCAATTCAATATTCAAATACTAAATCTAATCAAAACATTAATTAATTAAACAAACTCAACCAAGTAATTGTTCAATTAATTCGTCGCAAGACATTTGTAATTTATAGATTAATCTAAATAACTCTATCAACTATTTAAATCAAATATTCAACAAAGAACGTTTCATGACAATTTTCACAAATCACCAAATTAATTCAAATAACACAAGGTTTCAAACAAACTTAAACAAATCACTACTACAAAAAAGACTTTCAGTAACGCCACTTTAATAATGGTTTATAAGAAAATCGTTGCTAAAAGAGGCCAATGGCAGTTTCGAAATTAATTTCTAAACTTTTCATATCGGCTGTAACTCAGAAACCGATGCGAAGTGAGACAAGAAAAGATGAAAAAGTTGGCAGGAATATTCTATAACGGTTTATTGGAGAAACCATTGCGTATAGTGTTAGTGTCGGTTCCTCTAAGGAACTGATGCAAATCTGTAACGGTTCCTCCAGGAACTAATGTTTTAATAATGGTTCCGTTGAGGAACCGATGCAGAATGTCGTGTCCACTTTTGGTAATGGTGTTTTTGTAAAAACCGATGCAGATGCAGAATGTCCTGTTCAGCTTTGGTTACGGTTTTGTTTTAAAAACCGATGCTAATATTTTAGGGTTAATTACTTCCAGTGAATTGAAACAAATTAATTCATTGGCCGCCTTTCTTCTCCTCCAACCAGCGAAATAGAAGAGAAAGGAAGCTCTCTGTTATTTTCTTCTCCAACCAGTGCTGCTCGCCCTCCTCCTCCTCTCTCTTTCTTAGATAATTTTATATTCTCCAACCTCTGGTTAAAATAATTTTGGTCTCGGTACCCATTTGAGATTAATCCAACCTGTTCGAGATTAATCCAATAGGGATTAATCTCGAATAGTCCCCGTTTTTGGGACTGCTCTTTGAATATTTTCTCTCATTTAGGATTTAGCACACATACGTTAACTGAAAAGTGGTGTTTGAGAAGAATTCAGTAGTATTTCTCCTATTGCTTCCACAGGTACGTACGCACATTGAAATGTGCGTTGGCGTACTCGGGGAGCTTAAGGGAAGTGCTGCCGAATTTTTCTCAAATATCATATTGCAGCTAATGTATGTATACTAATGAGACAAAGTATTCAGAGAGTGAGTTAGGATTGTTGACCGGCCCGTAGCCTTATAGTAAATCTGATCACATTAGCGCTATATAATTTATTTTTTTGCAGATGGATCGTAGCAGTTGGATGTATGGGATCAAGTGAGACACAATTGAATATTTGAGAGGCATTGATGAATTTGTAGAGTGTGCCATGGAAGATATGAGGCTGAGAGGTGTATGAACATTTCTTTGTCCTTGTCGAGATTGTCAGAACTTGCGAAAGTTGTGAAATATCAAAGAAGTTAGAGATCATTTAATTTGTCGTGGATTTAAGGAGTGATACACCCATTGGAAATGGCATGGAGAGAGCGATAATGTTGGGACAAGCACGACTGTATTTGATGTACCCGGTTTGGGTGAATTTATAGAAACTTAAAATATAGAAAATTTAGATCGGGACATTTTCGTACAAGATGAACAATTGGGGGATGAGAATGAAGAAAATTTAGATATTCCACATTCTAATGAACATAACGATGAGTTGGATGAAATGATAAATGATGTAGCACAAAATTTTAATGATATTCCTGAAATTTTTGAAAATTTCTGTAATGACTCTAACATACCGTTATTTCCCGGTTGTATGAAATTTACCAAAATGTCATCTGTTTTTAAATTATACAACTTAAAAGCCAAAAATGGATGGAGCGATAAAAGTTTCACATCTTTACTCAAACTGTTAGAAGAAATGCTCCCGGAAAAAAATGAGTTGCCGGATTCAACCTATCAGGCGAAAAAGTTATTGTGTCCTGTGAGTATGTCCGTAGAGAAAATCAATGCATGTCCAAATGATTGCATATTATACCGAGGAGTGTACCATGATTTGGATAAATGCTTGAAGTGTAACGCTTCGCGGTACAATAAGAAGGATGATGAGAGTGCTGATCGAAAAAAACTCGCAGCGAAGGTGTTTTGGTATTTGCCAATTATACCTAGGTTTCAGCGTCTTTTCGCAAATCCCAAAGACGCTAAATTGTTACGGTGGCATTACGATTGTCGTAAAGATGACGGAATGCTCAGACACCCCGCCGATTCTCCCGAATGGAGGAACATTGACAGGTTATTCAACGATTTCGGCGGTGATGCCAGAAATTTGAGGTTAGGTCTATGTACGGACCGGATGAATCCTTACGGGAATATGAGTAGTCATCACAGTACGTGACCAGTTTTACTATGTGTTTACAATCTTCCTCCATGGTTGTGCATGAAACGACGGTATTTAATGATATCTTTGCTAATTTCGGGTCCTAAACAGCCGGGTAATGATATAGATGTATTTTTGGCTCCATTATTTGAGGAACTTGATAAATTGTGGAGGGACATAGTGCATGTATTTGATGCATGGAAGAAAGAATTTTTTACCCTCCATGCCGTGATTTTGTGCACGATTAATGATTTTCCCACATACAGTAACTTGTCTGGTTTCATGAATAAAGGAGCCAAAGCATTTCCTATTTGTGAGGAAGAAACGTGTTCCATACGGTTGCCTAATTGTAAGAAGAATGTTTATATGGGACATAATAGGTTTCTTCGCCGGAACCACCCCTATCGGCGGAAGAAAGAGGAATTCGACGGCACTGTTGAACTCCGGAATGCGCCAATGGCATTAATCAGAAAAGAAGTTTATGAAGAAATAAAGAATGTAAATGTTTAATTTGGAATGAAATCTGACAAAATCCCGGACGGCCTATGGAAGAAAATATCTGTATTTTGGAATCTTCCTTACTGGTCTAATTTGGAAATTCGGTATTGCTTGGATGAGATGCACATAATTAAGAACATTTGTGAAAGTCTGGTTGTGACTTTGTTGAATATTCAAGGAAAAACAAAAGACGGCGTCAAAGCTAGAAAAGATATGGTTATAATGGGGATTCGGCCTGGACTAGCACCTAAGGATGGAGGAAAGCGAATTTTCCTACCTCCAGCATGTTTTACTTTATCAAAACAAGAAAAAATCAGTTTGTTGGAGTGCCTGAAGTCCATAAAGGTTCCATCTGGTTATTCATCGAATATCTCCAGAAATGTATCGATTAAAGAATTGAAATTGATTGGAATGAAGTCACATGATTGCCACGTTCTTTTAACCCAGCTTCTCCCTGTTGCAATTCGAGGAATTCTCCCCCAAAATATCAGACACTCCATCACCAAATTGTGTTTTTTCTTCAACTCGATTTGCTCCAAAGTGACCGATCTCGGTACATTAGAAAAATTACAGGCCGATGTCGTGTTGACCCTCTTTGAGCTGGAGATCTTTAATATTGGCAAAACAAGCAAAATAGATTTTTTATGTTGTCGACCCGGCCGATAAAAAATGGTATGTTGTTCTTTCGGGTAAAAGACGAATTGTCAGTATTGGGGATGTCGTGGACGAAGAAGAATACGATCATTTCGATGAAATACCTCCATTTTCCACCAGAATAGAACCCTTGCAAGATGAACATAATACGCATATATCTTATTTGCGTTCAGATCATGAAGAAGGTGTGTGGGTACAACCGTCAAAATCCAACAAGACTAAATAGTTATGTTCTAATTAAATAAGTAATTTTCATATGTAATTTTGCATGTGTAATTTTATTTGTAATTTTAATGTTTAATTTTATATATATATGTTTTTTTAAGTGTGCAATTTTATTTTTTTATTTAGATGTGCAATTTTTTAAATTGAAATCTGTAAATTTTTTTATTCACATCATGGATATTTTGATTGCAGGATTTAGTATCGGTTCTTTGGAAACAACCGATACAGATTGAACTTTAGTATCGGTTCTTTGTTGAAAACTGTTACTAAGTGCCTTTTATTTTTGTTTTAAGTGTGCAATCTTATTTTTTTAGACTTTTTTTTCTAGCACCCAGATTTGAAAAATTTGAACAGATAGCACTTGTTATTAAAAAGAGAGTAGAATCTGCAAAATAATAATTTTTTGGTTAGTTCCGTTGACAACGAAAGTGGTCCGTTGCCAATGGACCACTGTGTTGACAACGGAACTGTTCGTTGGTGAACTTTTCGTCCTGACTTCTCTCTGGCCGAAAAGATGTGCAATTTTTTTTAATTGAAAATCTGTAAATTTTTTTATTCATAGAGTTCGTATCGGTTCTTTGGAAATAACCGATATAGAGCAACGGTGTCCACCTATCAAATTTAGTATAAGTTCTTTGGTAACAACCGATACAGAGTTAAAGTTAGTATCGGTTCTTTGTTGAAAACCGTTACTAAGTATTTAGTGTTTTCATTTTCCCGCCCGCTCAACATTAGTATCGGTTCTTTCATAAAAATCGATACAGTGTTAATATTTAGAATCGGTTTTTTTGTTAAAAATCGTTACTAAGTCCCTTATTTCTGAAATTTTTTCTTTAAGTACCAGCTGTTTCATTTCGCCGCCCGCTCAAACACTAGAAAACTCTAGCTTCCTTTCTCTTCTCCATCGAGTTTCGCTGAACCTGTTTCTCTCCTCTTCTCCGTCGACTCCGTCAACTTCTTCTCTTCTGCGAGAACCACTTCTCTCAATAGGTTATTATCTTCTTTATTTCGGTTTTTTTTTATAATTTTTAGGTTTGCACATAAAGTGTTTGTTGAAATGCTTGAGTGAATTTTATGGTTTGCAAATGGAGGGATCGGGAAAAAGATCAAGAACAACATGCGAGAAATTACGCAAGAAGGCACCATCATCTATCTACGTTGACTTTCAAGATAATGGCACCCCTACCGGGCCATATGCGGCCAATTTTACAACTTATCTGGCGGTTTTAGCGAGAGATCATGTTCCTTGCACAATTGAGGACCGGAGGCGGGTGGACGTCCATCTTAAAGAAACTCTATGGAATAAAGTGAAGGTAAACCATAGTTAGACTCATAATTTTTTTTAGGGTTAGTATCATAATTTTTTTTAGGGTTAGTATTATAATTATTTTTTTTAGGTTTATTGGAATATCAAGGATGACACTCACAAGAAGAAAATCATCTGCCGCATGGGAGAGGATTGGAAGAGTTAGAAAGGCAGACTTGTGAGGGACTTCATCCGCCGACCGAATCCCAAAAATCCATGTGATGTATTCAAAATCTCAGAGGAAGTATGGGCAGAGTTTTGTCGGTAGAAAGAATATGATGATTTTAGGGTATTGGATGTTAATTTTGATTTTAACTAATTTATTAATTAAAAATATTAATATTGAAACTTCATTAATATTATTAATTAAAAATATTTAACAGAAGAAGAGCGCGAACGGGAAAGAGGCGCAAAAACACAACATCCATCCGCACAGACTCGGATTGGCCGGTTGCAAAGGCGTCAATTAGGACAACAATGAGGTCATTTTGTCGTCTTCGTCCTC
This sequence comes from Juncus inflexus, assembly GCA_024447665.1. Lineage (NCBI taxonomy): Eukaryota > Viridiplantae > Streptophyta > Magnoliopsida > Poales > Juncaceae > Juncus > Juncus inflexus. Next base: position 9,802,731 of record JAJHPC010000010.1, read on the forward strand.
GTCGGGAGTTAGTTCAGTTGCTGACTCTCGAAGCTGGAGATGGTTGAGGGCGAGAGAAAAGCCGACAGCCGAGGGTTTTTTGACAGTCCTAAATCTGGTGACTAATGGGGTCCTCCAGCGCGTGGTACGTGAATTAAGTTATTTCGATATAAATTTAAATATAAATTTAATTACATACCCTTTTGTACAAAAGTTTGTCACAGGAATCAAAGGTTCATGAAGCATATCAAGGTTTATTTAGGTCTGACCGATACAATGACATCTTGAGTGCTTCGATTGGGACACTCGAGCATCCTGGGAGGCTACGTGGGCACTCCACAATTGCCACCTTGTCAACTGTTTATGGCAAAGGGCCAAGAAGGAAAACTAGTCATGCCGGTTGCATCACCCAGGCGGAATTGGATAACACCTTGAAGATTGCATTGGCCAAACAAGCAGAGGAATTCAATGAGACAATACGGATCATGATTGAAAAATTGAATGATGCCCCGCATTTAGAAACTTCGCCGCAAGGATCTCGCCCCCCGACTCAGGTGAGCTCCAATCTGGTGTCGCCACAGCAACATGTCCAAGAAATCCAGGTTAAGATTTGTTATATAAAAGTAAATTATACCATATTCAATTAATTATATTTTCTAATGTGAAAACTTTTTTTCAAGGTCTCACTCCATGCAAACTCTGGGTCCAAGGGGATGATGGTCCGATTTTCATAGCGCACGGGAGGTTATATCCGTCCGGTCCCAGCGTTGCAATTCACAACAACCCCCTTCTGCCCGATTATGTTAGGGTTTGTATCAACAGCATTCTCGATGACCTAGCTCACGTGTGTGTTCCGTGTCCTGTGGACGATACGGAATACATAAGTGAATTGGTCGGAACGTATGTCGCATGGCCAGCACACTTAGTCGAGCTGCCCGATAAGGTATTTTTACTTTTTGCTACTTTATTAATATATACTAGTAAAATTTTTATTTCTACTCAATTTTTTCAATTTGTAAATGCAGTCCTTGACAGCGAAGAAACCGGCCCCCGTGAAGAAGAAACAATCCGATAAAGTGCAAAGTGCGTCGTCGGCTGTCAAACGGGACCCGATTCTCGACGAGGTAACGTTTCGAGTACTTAATTCCAAATCTCAGTGGCTATACATGGTATTGATGAGCCAACCCTCCAACATCTTCAGTTTCAAGATCCAATTCAGTGAAGAGGTGTTCGGAATTGACGGCACTATCATTCTTATGATTTCCGACATCGTTGATCTCTTTAAGGATGATTGGCTCAACGTCTCGATTCTACAAATCTTCTGCATATATGAATTTTCAATAATTTGTCTTTATTAATATTTTATTTGCCAAGACATTATGGGGGTTTACCTGCAGGGTTTGTGAGCGCCTTTGCACGGCATTCGACCAGCACAATTTTCTATTCCTCGATCCATATCATTTCTCAGAAATGAACGTCAGATCCGATCTTAATGCAGTTGTCGGTTATCTGGGCAATGTTATGCTTGGTGTTGAAAATCTCGACAGTTTCATCTTTCTTCCTTATATTTCACAGTTAGAAGTTTTTTTTACAAATAAATATTGTATTTATTTTTTTCGAATTTACCTAACTTTAAAATTTAATATGATTTGTAGGAACCATTGGATTCTTCTTGTTCTACAAATGTCGAAGTTCGTTGTTTACATCGTGAACCCGACAAATCAAAACGTATCAGGGTTGCTTATTCAGAATGCATTAAACACGTAAGTAATTTAAAATATTACAACACTTAAATATATACTAATTAACATTTTTACTGACTTAATTTAATTGTGTTCCAGAGCGACACAACGTTTTCGTATGGAAAAGAACATGAAGGGCCAGAAGAATTTAAAATATTTAAGGATTCAGGTATTTTCCTTATTGGGCCTTTTAATTTTTAATTCTGCGAATTATGGGTTTAGGGTTTAGGGGTAACTAATCATTTGTTTTATTTTTAAATTGTAGTGCCCACAACAACCAGGGGGATAATATATGACTTACAAAATATGGCCAGCAAGGCTCTGCTCTTCCAAAGGTATGCACAAAAAATTTATAAATTCATTCATATTTTCTTTTAATTTTTAAATTTGCTCAACTTCTTACAAATTTTGATTTTCTTTTCTACAGTCGATCGGACCAGATGTGTATCCCGAGAAGGATATCGAGGAAGTTGAGGATATGGTTGTCAATTTCATAAAAGAAAATATTTGATTTTGTTATGAATAATATTTGTATATAATTTTTTAGGAATAATATATATTGTGATGATATATTTCAGTGGATTTATTTGTATGCATGCTTGTTTTATAAACATTTTGGCTAGAAATGTGGGCTAGTCACAGAAAATCGGTTGTTTTAAAAAAAAAATTATATATGATTAGTAACGGTTATTAACAGAAAACCGATACTAAGTGCATTAATAAATTAAAAAATAATTAAATTTAGCAATGGTTCTTTTATAAAATCATTGTTTTTTGGGATTCTCTAAAGGTTCTTCATAAAGAACCGCTGCGAAATTTATGTATTGTATACCGGTTATTATTTAAGAACCGATACGAAATGTTATGTGTTTATACGGATTCTGTAACGATCCTTCTTAAAGAACCGCTGCGGAGTTATGTATTTTATATCGGTTATTTTACAAGAACCGATACTAAAGGTTAATGTTTATATCGGTTTCTGGTTCTGAACCGTTGCGAAAGTTCGACCGCGTAAGATTTAGCAACGTGGATTTAATATCGATTATTAAATATGTTTAGTAACATTGCCATAGGTAACAGTTCAAAATCGACATAGAATAGATTTAAGAACCGTTATAGAATGCATCTTTTATAGTAGTGTTAATCATCACATCCGTACTAAAGATTTACTCAGTCATGTTCATAAAAAAGATATTTACACAAGATTAGAACATTTTACTCATTGAAGAAAAAAGAAGAAGAAAATAATGAAAAAAATAAGGAGTATAAAATCGAACCCTGACAACAACAAAACCAGCTATCAGGCATGGTGTTACACAAGATAGTCACCACCTTCGCTAATTGTTGACCTTGAGGCACGGGCTGTGCCTTATAGTAGTGAATCAGGCACGGTTTGTAAACTACAGGCACAGGCCGTGCCTGATAGATCATTTCAACCACTAAATCGATAATTCCAACCAAATTTTAAACTGAATTCTCTCCGTACCATCAGGCACGGGCTATGCCTGATACTAATAAAATATAACCTTCCGGCACGGACCATGTCTGATACTATATCTGACAAATACAAAAAATATTTTAATGCTTCTGGCACGGCCCATGTCTGATACTCTCATCTGGCATGGCCCGTTCCTGAAGGTGTCGTGTCAAACCTTAACCAAAATGAACCCCTGACATTTACCTTAGTCGAAAAAAGGAAAGAAAGAAAGAAAGGGGATAAAAATGAATGGAAGAAAGAAGCCGACATTCCTCCTTCCTCTCCACCGCCTGAACTGGCCACCCGCCATCCATTTCATTCATTCATCCTATTTCTACGCCACCTGGACTCGCCACTCGCCTCCTCTAGTTCTGGTACAGTGAGAGTCCATTTTGAGTTCATGGAAAAAGTTGGAGTTAATAGATGGTGCTTTCATGATAGAGACATTGCTCCTCATGCCAGAACCCTAGAGGTATTATTATTATTATTATTATTATTATTATTATTATTAAGCATGTAGGTACTGATATAAAGCCACTATGGGAACCGCTCAATTATTCATGCATCCAAGATACATGCATGGAGGTGCTACTACATAACTTTATAATAAAAATATCATAAAAATTATTATTTTTTTCTTTTTTTCCTTCTATTTATTTGTTTATTTAATTTTTTATTTATGGAAGGTTACTCACTACTTAGGTGGAGAAAACTATGTATTTCGGAGAGGAAGAGAAGGATATCAAGCTCTTTTGAATACTGTTATGAAGGGAGAACTTGATCATTTGGTATCTGTAGTTATTTTGATTATTTTATGGATCTTATTTTATTTTTTACTAGCAATATTTCCTTATTTTATGATATTTACTAATATTCTGGTTGTTTTTAAGGTAACATTTCGCAAAGGTCCGAATCCGTTACGCGATTGGATGATTAAGTTTATGTTTGTTTGTTGTAGGTTTTAAATGAATGTTTGTGTGTTCTTAATAATTAACGGATATTATTATGTTAGATCGAATATGAACTTTTATTTCATTTAGCGATATATTTTGGATACGAATTGGTTTGTATGAATATACTATTGTGATTTTTGTGTGTTTTGTAATTTGTTTTATTTTGAATCGGTAGAATTAGAAAAACAAGGGTGTTGGAAAAAAAATTGCAGTAGTATCAGGCAAGGGTCGTGCCTGATTCCTGAATTATTTTATTATTTATAAAGGTATCAGGCACGGGCCGTGCAAGAAAACCAAGTAAAATCTGAAAATTTGTACAGCTTTTAGGCACGGTCCGTGCCTGAAAACCCCTCGCTGATTGTCCTTTCAGGCACAGCCCATACCAGAAAGACACAGTTCAGGTATGGTACTGACCTATGCCTAATATGAATAGTGAAATTGTGCCTGAAAGTGTATCTGGCACGGCCCATGCCTGAAAGTGGCATCTGCAATAATACCGTCAAGCACAGACTTTCAGGCATGGGTCACCTTGCCTGAAGCCCTCAGGCACGGGTCACCGTGCCTGAAGCCTTCAGGCACAATTTTTTAGACTTTCAGGCACAGTATACCACCGTGCCTGATACTTGTTTTTCCAGTAGTGTCTAAAGTGGAGAATTAAGATAGAGCCTTTCTTGATTGATCTCGCCTCCCCTTCAATGCTTGCTGAAGCTAGAACAAGTATCTTCCTCCTTACAAAATTTTAACCTCTCTTTCTATTCTTTTAAAATTAGGGTTTTTTTAGCTTATTTTCTAATGGTGGAAGAAAAAGGAGAAGAAGAAGAAGAAGAAGAAGAATGTGGATGGTGTAGAAATGATATGAATGGATGTGGTAATGGATATTTTGGAGATAACAAGGATGGTCATTTTATAGAGAGATTTGACCTAGAAAAAATTTAGAAATATTGTCGGAATAAAAATTTAGCTTGATCCAGTTTGGATTTTGGTAGTAATTTGGGAGATGTTTAGCACTGTTTTTTCCTTCTTTTCTAATTAAATTCTGCTTGCGTACAATTTTCTGGGTGTATTTATCAATTTTCCTCAAACTCATCTAAATTCAACATTATAGATAAGTGATACACTCGGATTCGCCAAGGTAGTCAACGAATAGCCATGTGTCAATCATCCATTGGGGAGCATGAAAACCTCGTACTGATATTTCTCCATTCGCCTTCAATGGACACTGTAATACTCGCTTATTCCCTTGTTAATTCAGAAATGGAAGTGTCCGGTTTGACGAGAACCAAAGAGGAGATTATTTCATATTCCGAGGAAACCCGTTTTCCTAACGCATTGTGACACGTGTCACACGCTGAGTGGGAGGCACATATTCTCCTACTGTAGGGAAGTCAGTAACGCATTTGCTGAATTCATTGCTGAGTATAAACCCAACGAATAGGAATCTGCCATATGTCGGTCAAAGTTTCTTTCGTTGAAAACACGTGACACGCGTCAGTGTCCGATTGGAACAAACAGAGCCACGTACTGAGCTCTGCATCACTGCAGGAAGATGCATGCCTCTCTTCTCCATTCCCTTGCAATGGAAGGTCCATTACTCACTCAAACCAGTGTTAATGTAGAAACGTAGGTATCCGTTTAAATGATAACCGGAAGAAGGATTGAGTGGCTGATTTAAGAAAACGCGTTTGGCAAAAAACCACGCCACGTGCGAGAGCCTAATTCGACCTTTTTTTCTAGTTTGTTTAACAATGTTTCCTCGTACTGAGCAAAGGACAAAGACGAGGCTACATGTGTCGGCTTCTGATTTGAGGAAATTTCAACGGTTTGCCATGTGTCAACGACTGATTGGCCAAAGGAAAACTTCTGAGAAAATTGAGAAGGAAAAGAACGGGTACGTGGCACATCTGCATTGGTGGAGAAGGGAGTTGACCTGGTCAAAAGTTAACTTTGACAAGGTTTGACCTAATCTTCTTTCACGATAAAATTTCCAAATGACCACAAATGATAATGATATTTTATCCATTTATTACTCATTTAAAAATATTTTCTATATCACATTGTAAGGACGGATAACTCTATACAAATAATTTTTCATATGAGAAATAAAATAACACAAATGATACATTCATAAAAAAAAAAAATAACAACCCATAATAGTTAATCTATGATCTCAATTTATGTATTTATAAGATTTATAGATCATCACATTTTTTATTCTCTTTAGTTTTCCATTCTTATACCGTTATCTCTTGACATATTATATTATAGAAATGCAAGATTAATTTATTTCGTAGATTTTAGTTGATACTACATATGATTTAATTATAAATGATTAACTTTAAAAAAGAAAAAAAAATAATTACTATATTTAACATGATGTATAAAATAAAATATGATATTATATATGGGAAAGTATGTATACTATTCATTATAAAATGTAACATGACTCATTTTCTTCACGAAATTGTCACCACAATTTTTTTATTTTTTTAGTTGTTAAAATAATACAGCTCTCAATACTCTGAATATTTTTTTTATGTAATAGTTCTCACCTAATTAGAGATATAACATGAAACATTAAACAAAATGACCATGCGATATTCTGCGTAACGATTTATATTAAAAACTAAGATTTGAGAATTTTTTTTTATTCGATGGCGGAGAGAAAGTAGATGATTGATCTCTTAAGAATGCTCACAGAGTGGTGAAAAATAAGGCAGCAATTATTGAGCGTATCATTTTTTACATATTCTCCGAGATAATATATATTCACATATTTTAGCAAGAAAAAAATTAATTGGACCCATAACAATATAGAATTCAAAATAAAGAGAAAATTCCAACAAATTTATATTTGGTGATTTTAACATGAGAAATAAAATATTTTACTAAGAATTATTATTTTTTAAAGAAGAAAAAAGTTATTTATATTTTAATGAGTGGACTCTTCATATTCTATTCGTATTAACATAACTTTGTACCATGATTCATTTAAACCATCTGATTAAGATCCGATGGCCATAAACAAATTCACAATAATTCTCACTAAATCGGAGATGATACACAAATTATATGACTATGTTTTATTAATCACAAACATGTTGTCTGAAAATATCAATAATTTAAGAAAATAAATGGCTAAGATTTAACAAAAAATTTTGATTGAACGATCAAAATAAAAGTGATGATGTGGCTCCATGAGAAGACTCAAAATGTGATAGAAAAATAAGAAATTGGGATTAATTCTCTTTTCTTCTTTTAAACACTGACATCTTATTAACTAACTATAATTAACCAGCAAAAACGCTACTAATAATTGATGTAAGTTTGATAACTTAGACCAACAGTTGCTAACACAATTCTTATACAAACAAAACAATGAATACTCTTTATGCAAACTTAATAAAAGATAAATTAAAAAAAGAACACAGCAGGTGTGCTGTGAGAATAGACAGGAGACATTATGCAATTACAGGGATAACATCAATTTGGTCTCGTGCAGAAGTAAGATCTAGAGAGAGAGGAAAAGAAAGTTGACATCACAAAATTACCATGATAATCACGAGTGTCATATTCAGTCAACAGAAAAGCAACAAAAATCACTAGCCCGTTTTTCCAGTTTCATTCTGAGCCACGTATAGCAATTAAAAATATTATTTTAAAAAATCACATGTTAAGAAACTAACATATAAATGAATTAATGAGTACTATATGTTATAAACCAAAAATTTTATAAATTTTAATTTAGGAATATTTTATAAGGGATCATCGACGCATCACCGGCTTATGGGCCGCTCAGTATCGCCCAAATTCAAGAAAGGTATAGAAAAATTATAAAAAGATATATTAGTAAAGAAAAAAAGTAAAATTAACATATATAAATGTATATTGATATACAAACGATATTATTTTTCAATTAGCTCTGTACAAATTAATAGTGTACGACTAAAAATATATAAATGAGTGTTGTTTAGGTGCTATTTAAGCAGGTGATGTGAATATTTTCTTATTTTATAATTCATCACAAATTGTAAATATTTTGAATAAATTATGTCGACTTTTAAAATATAATATTTTATTAAATTAACATTTTATCCAGAAGTTGAAATTTCATGAATTCTAAACTTTCAATTATAATGTTTCTGTTTTGTTAAAAGAAAAAAAAATTGTTATATATATATAAATTACTTTGACCTAGTCAACTATATTAAAGATGAGTTTGTAACATTTTCTTTAGAAATTTTAATTGTGCATTAATTTGGGTCTTAAATCCGTTTTGGTGGTGGTATTGAAGAGTCATGATCGTCCATGCATCCATGAATTGGCCGAAATTAATATATTTAATTTTGGTTAGCCAAGTTTATATCTCTATATAAATATCATTTGTGAGATACATCAAAACCATACTATTTACAAAATTTTCTTTTTTTTTTTAATCAATAATATATGTTGGCTCTGTGAGATGTGTTGGATTATTGTCGAATCAGGAATCCCAAGGTAAGGAATTTTCTTTTCTCATGCGTGACGTTTAAAACATTCTTTTGTAAATTATTTTATGATATAAATAATGAAATGAAAGTCGCACATAGTTCTCGATGTCCATGCCGCTAAAGATATTAAAAGCCGCATATGCCTCTCGATGTCCACCAATAAAGAAGATAAAAGCTGCACATGACACTCAATATCCATGACCGTCAATCGCCTAACAACTAGCTCGGAATATATTTTATTTAGTATTTAATAATATTTTAAATAGTTTATTATATATTATTTAGTATGAGATTTTATATACTAATTTTTGGAGCGTATGAGAAATGCCCTTACTGAGTGTATAGGTTACTCATTCTCTCCTTTTCCAGTTTTCAAGTTTCGGGTTCAAGTGTGGGGTTTCGAGCAACGACATAGTTGAATGGTATTTTTTATTTAAGTGTATTATTAATTGTATTTTATATTTTGTTCACCTTTGTAATGATATCATGTATTTGTTCCACTCCAAAGTTGAAAGGAATTTGGGATGTAACATTATAATTTATAAAGAACACCACACCTAGCAACCTATTTACCAACAAGGAATTGCACCTAGCTGATAATTCTCTATTGCAAGTTTACAACATAAGTGCAGTGACGGAACTTGACTGCAAATTTTGGGGGAACTAAAAAAATTTAGTTCTACTTATTAATACTGTACAATTTTTCTTTGTCGTGTTTGGGAGGAGGGGGATACATATAAATACGTATATTTAAAAAATAAATCTTAAAGTTTGGGCAAGGAAACAAAAGAGTATAAATCCAATAAATAACACAATATTTAGGCAAGTTCGTGCCATAAAAAGCTCTCATAATACGTAGACTTAAGAAAAACAATTCTCCACATATTGGTCAACCACCACATAATTTTTGGGCCGGCACCATCCGGTACCGCAAAATCCGGATGGGAACTATGTGAATCAAACCATAAATCATAATAACGGAAGCCTACCTTAAGTCCATGCTTGTGTACCTGTGGGGTTTCGGACGTGCATAACGCAGCAGAAAATAAAAAATTTCGTTCAAAACCAATCCGAGGATCCGTACGTATCAGTTAAATCAAAGAAATAAATCTTAAAGATACCTTTCGGATTACGCTTAATCCGTGACGCTCAAACCATACGTATTGTCCATGCACCTCTAAACCGGTTACCGTCATAACCGATTTTCCATCCGTCTAGGCCGTCTAGGTCGGATCGTGCGGAAGTCATCTACCGCACATACAATCGGTCTCCACCGAAACTCTCAACAACCAGTTCTAATCTTCTTTGACCGAATAGATCACAAGCGCCGAAAGTACGAACGCCTCTACCGGTATCCACATGAACAAACTTCTTAAAACGGGAAGAAGTATAATATATATGCTAGTAACTTATTCTCCTCTTGCAGAAGAAAACTCTTTTTCTTCTTCTTATTTTATCTCACAAAAGATGTATATGATTCCTCTCATATAATTGCACTCTTTCTTTTTTGTCATACAAAAAGAAAGCACACTTTCATAATTTTGTCATACAAATTAGAAAGTACATTTTCTCTCTTTGTCTCACAAAAGAGAATGAGAAATAATGAGAGAGACAATGATGTGTTGTGTTATGAATTTGGATCCCTCTATGTCCTTATATAGAGGTGAAGAGTCATGTCTCTTCACACTAAAAGATGTGTATAACATCACTCATCATTATCCATATGCCATCATCTAAACTCTTCTAGATTACATGATCTTTTGTGCTCATAGTTTTCATATACATATATATCACATGTTATCACATAAGATGACAATATATTTTGTGACATTCTTATGCAAATCATCATATAAGTCGCTAGGAATTTCTGTGCCCATTTTAGTTTGTTCTTTGTGTGTGACCCTGTAGGTTCACTTAATGTTAGCAATAGACTTAATAGTCTATAAATTATGAGGGGACTCTCGCAAGCTATCATGACTAACCAATTTAAGTGAATATCGGTGATCTGATTTACCGAATCAACAGTCATATTTAGTCCCTTTGTCACACGATATCTATATCGATCATAAGGCATGTAGTACGTCATCCTTATATTACTCGAATTAATATTTCTTGATCCTGAATTAAACTGAACAACAACAAATGACATTAATAACTCTTATTAATTCATTTAAGTATGGCCATATATTTCTTCAGTTCAATTCATCAAGAGGCCTAAAGATATCTCTCTCATTTATGAAAGGAACAAATCTCATCTTAATTGCACTCATCCGTCTACATGATTCATTATATACATAATCACAACAGTTATAGCTACCCAATTAAAAACAGTGTTAGATTATTGTCAACTCCTGATTCCATCAAGAAAGGCTATAAGTAGGCTCAGGTCAAAAGACTATAAATACTTTATGTTACAAGAATCGCTAATGATGTAAAACATGTAGCATTCTTATGGTGGGTCAGTCCAATATATGGTCTCTAACATATACCTATGTTAATGACTTGATAACTATTTATCCATGATCAGTAAAGCATGATCATCAGTCAACTAATATATTGTTGTACATTTATAGCTTGTATATACATATATATTTATATGTATTCGCAAGTATATTTGTCTCAAAAAAATATCCTATAAATGGCCAGGGACGATTTAGAATAGCATTAATAACACTTTATAGTTTTACTATCAAAGTCACGCTCTTTGATGACATAAAGCTGCATTTGCATATTCGTGGTCTATTTTAATTATATTAAAATAACCTAGGCACACATATTATATGAAATATCTTAGAATAAATACAATCCATCATCTTGGTCACAAACATTTTGGCATAGGGCATAACACCATCAATCTCCCACTTGCACTAGGCCAAATCAACCAAGTATCTCGTACTCATTGATCTACGTGGTATCACATACCAGTTGACCTAATATGATCACCATCATTTGCGGAATTGGGTTCTTAAATAGATTATCAAACATTCTCATATGCAAATACTTTGCATATTTTATGTCCACCATAATCTAAGAAGAATACTTTATCCTTCTCAAGTATATAATCATCACATGTAATTAAACTTATGTGTGCTTGTTACACTTAATTCACATCACATGTAATTATGCTCCAACTGAATTTCTTCTCAACATAAGATTTATCTTTAATTTTTGATAAAACCAAACTGTTTTGTTATTTCATCAAATAATAAATATTCACCTAGAGAAATTTGCTTTAATTCATAAATGAATTTATGCAACTTGCAAACTCTTTTCAAAATTCTTAGGATAGACAAAACTCTCAAGTTCTATCATATACATACTTTCATATGTTTCTATTAAGAAACAATGTCTTGACATCTACTTGGCATCTTTCATACTATGAATATATGACCAAGAAAATTCTAAAATATATTAGCATGATGACTTGGAAAAATATAATCATAGTCTATACTATGAGTTTCTCTTGATCACAAATCATGCATTATATGTTTGCACATTATCCATGTCAGTCTTCCTTTCAAAATCGTGTTTCCATCTGATGGAACAATCAAATTCCAAACTTGATTGTCTGACATGGATTACATCTTAACTTTCAAAGTCTCTAACCATTAGAGCCTTGATTCATCATATTCTATTAGTAGAATGTCAACTCATCATCTATGAGTACGAATTTTTATCATTAGACACGAAAAATCTATATCTCTTCGGGACTGCGATGAATTCTAATAGATCTACATGAATAAACTTATGTTATATACTCAGACTCTTCAACATCTTGACAGTCTAGTTTATTAATTACAGACTCAATCACTACTTGAAATCTGAATTAATTTCCATCCGAGCATTACGGTCAGTATGTGGAATTTGAACTTTTCAAATTTACTCCCACTAATTCTTTTGGAAAGACTTCTTCCAAAGAGATATAATTTTCGAGTAACAAACACTTTGTTCTCATATTAGTTATAGAAGTAATTTCCTTTACTTTTCTTAGGATAAACACAAACACGCATTAATCTGATTAGATGCATGATACTTCAATTAAGTATCATATCTTCAAATCTTGATAAAAAGATAATCTGATACACCTACCAGTCCATATCGCATTGGAGTCTTTTACAACCGCTTTAGATGAAATTATATTCAGTATGAACGCAATAAGAACGTAACCCCGAAATAAATAGAAGATATATTTGACTCATCATGGTCGAACTATATCTAATAAAGTTATCATGATGATCAAACACTTGGTTCTCGACTCCTCGATCTCATCGAAGAAATTTAATTTTTCAAAGCCAAGTTTATTCTCTACTTCATTATTTGTAAGTTTTCAACTTTTCAAAATATTCAAATTTATTGTTTCAATAAAGTGATGAAGTAGTTTTCTCTAGCACATTCACTCCTTGATGAACATACATCACTATCTATGAGAGCCAATAAGTAACTTAATTTCACCTTACTTTGTGAAAGACGTATATGTCATCTTGTCAAATAAATAAGTTACACATGTTTCAAATGATTCAAAATCAAATGAATTTGAAAATCTATCTTAATGGATTTAATAAATGTTCATCTTATTTAAGTAGACCAAGCGACAATGCTAGATTTAAATTCTTAATATTAATGTTATAGATGGACTTATAATTATCTTGTTCGATATAACACATAAGGTAAGTTTTGATGGTGTTATGCACTACGCCAAAGTGTTTGTGACCTAGATGATGGATTGTAATACCAAACATAATATTTATTCTAAGATATTTCATATAATATGTGTGTATAGGTTATTTTAATATAATTAAAATAGACCATGAATATGCAATTCAGCTTTATGTCTTCAAAGTGCGTGACTTTGATAGTAAAACTATAAAGTGTTATGAATGCTATTCTAAATCGTCCCTGGTCATTTATAGGATATTTGTGGAGACAAATATACTTGCACATACATACAAATATATATTTATATACAAGCTATAAATGTACACCAGTATATTAGTTGACTGATGATTATGTTTTACTGATCATGGATAAATAGTTATCATGTCATTAATATAGATATATGTTAGAGACCATATACTGGACTGACCCGCCATAAGAATGCTACATGTTTTACGTCATTAGCGATTCTTGTAACATAAAGTATTTATAGTCCTTTGACCTGAGATTGTCTCGGTTCCCAACATGAGTAATTTTATACTTCAATATAATCTAACACGCCTTTAACCGGGTGGTCATAACGGTTATGATTAGGTATACAATGAATCATGTAGAGGGATGAGTACAATCAAGACGAGATTTGTTCCTCTCATAAATGAGAGAGATATCTTTAGGCCTCTTGATGAATTGAACTGAAGAAATGTATGGCCATACTCAAATGAATTAATAAGAGTTATTAATGTCATTTATTCTTGTTCAGTTTAATTTGGTATCAAGAAATATTAATCGATTAATATAAGGATGGCATATTACATGCCTTATGATCGATATAGATATCGCGTTACAAAGGGACGAAATACGTGATTGTTGATTAGGTAAATCGGATCACCGATATTCACTTAAATTAGGTAGTCATGATGGCTTGCTAGAGTTCGCTCATGATTTATAAACTGCCAAGTCTATTGCCAACATTAAGTGAACTTACAGGGTCACACACAAAGAACAAACTGAAACGGGCGCAGAAAATCCTAGCGACTTATATGATGAGTTGCATAAAAATGTCACAAAATATATTGTCATCTTATGTGATAAGATGTGATATATATGTATATAAAGACTATGAGCACAAAAGATCATGTAAGCTAGAAGAGTCTGGATGATGGCATATGGATAATGATGAGTGATGCCGTACACATCTTTTAGTGTGAAGAGACCTTACTCTTCACCTCTATATAAGGACATAGAGGGCTCCAAATTCATAATACAACACATCATTCTCTCTCTCTCATTATTTCTCATTCTCTTTTGTGAGACAAAAGAGAGAAAATATACTTTCTAATTTGTATGACAAAATTATGAAAGGGTGCTTTCTTTTTGTATGACAAAAATGAAAGAGTGCGATTATATGAGAGAAATTATATACATCTTTTGTGAGATAAAATAAGAAGTGTTTTCTTGTGCAAGAGGAGAACAAGCTACTAGCATATATATTGTTCTTCTTCCCATTTTAAGAAGTTTGTTTGTGTGGACACCAGTAGTGGCGTTCGTACTTTCGGCGCTTGTGATCTATTCGGCCTAAGAAGATGAGAACGGTTTGTTGACAGTTTTGGTGGAGACCGATTGTGTGTGCGGTAGATGACTTCAGCACTATCCGACCTAGACGGACGTAAAATCGGTTAGGACGGTAACCGGTTTAGAGACGCATGGACAACACGCATGGTTTAAGCATCACGGATTAAGCATAATCCGAAAAGTATCTTTTAGATTTATTTCTTTGATTTTACGCACGGATCTTCGGATTGGTTTTGGACGAAATTTTTGTTTTCTGCTGCATTATGCCCGTCTGAAACCCAACAGTGGTATCAGAGCGACATGTGTGTTTTGGTGAAATTGAGTCGGTATATATGTGATACATACTTTTTAGATATCATTTATAATTTTGATTTATAATTACTATAAGGTTTGCATATAGAGTATTCAAGTGTTGAATATTCTTAATATAAAAGATGCGATTAATGGATATGATCCAAGAGTTGCATCGAAAGAATGCGACCAAAGGATATGACCAAAGGATGTGATCCAAAAGTTATGTCCAAGAGATGCGATCAAAAGATGCGATGAATAGATGTGATCCAGAAGTTGTGTCCAAAAAATGCCGCCAAGGGATACGATCCAAAGGTTGCGTCCAAGTGTTGCATCCAAGAGTTGCGACCAAGAAATATGATTCAAATGTCACATCCAAAAGACGAGACGAAAGGTTGCGACCAACGAATGCGACCAAAGGGTGCGACCAAAAGTTGCGACTAACGGGTGTGACCAAGGGATGCGATTCAAATGTCACATCCAAAAGACGTGACGAAAGGTTGTGACCAACGGATGCGACCAAAGGGTGTGACCAAAAGATGCGACTAACAGGTGTGACCAAGGGATGCGATTCAAATGTCACATCCAAAAGACGCGACGAAAGGTTACGACCAACGGATGCGACCAAAGGGTGCGACCAAAATGTGCGACTAACGGGTGTGACCAAGGGATGCGATTCAAATGTTACATCCAAAAGACGCAACGAAAGGTTGCGACCAACGGATGTGACCAAAGGGTGCGACCAAAAGGTGCGACTAACGGGTGTGACCAAGGGATGCGATTCAAATGTCACATCCAAAAGACGCGACGAAAGGTTGCGACCAACGGATGCGACCAAAGGGTGCCACTAACGGGTGTGATCAAGGGATGCGATTCAAATGTCACATCCAAAAGACGCGGTGAAAGGTTGCGACCAAAGGATGCGACTAACGGGTGTGAACAAGGGATGCGATTCAATTGTCACATCCAAAAGACACAATGAAAGGTTGCGACCAACGGATGCGTCCAAAGGGTGTGACCAAAAGGTGCGAGTAACGGGTGTGATCAAGGGATGTGATTCAAATGTCACATCCAAAATACGCGACGAAAGGTTGCGACCAAAGGGTGCAACTAAAGGATGTGACCAACGGATGCGATCCAAATGTCACGTCCATTAGGTTGCGACGAATGGGTGCGACCAAAGGGTGCGACCAAAGAGTGTGACTAAAGGGTGTGACCAATGGATATGATCCAAATATCACGTCCAATAGGTTGCTACTAACGGTTGCAACCAAGATGTGCGACCAACGGGTGTAATCGACATGCACAACTAAGAGGTACGACCGAAAAGGTGCAATCACAAGAGTTGCGACCTCTTGAATAGTTGTGTCTTCATGAAAGGGTGCATACCATGAATTGCCTTTTTGAAATGGTGCATGTGATGCATTATTTCATGAAAAGTTACTTGTGATGTATTGAATTCATGAAAAGATTCCTATGATGTATTAATGTGTAGAAAAATGTGTGTTGACAAAGTTGACCAGGTGTTGACCATGTTGATCATGTTGACAGTTGACTGTTGACCCACTGTGTTGATTGTGGACTATATTGACTGCTGATTGTATCGACTGTTAATTGTTGACAGTTGACTACACTAATTTACACCTGAACTGTTGACCATTAAATTGGTCAAAAGTTGATCATGACCTTGTCAAAATATTGACCATTGACTGTTGACCTTGTCAAATGTTGATCGTTGACCGAGTCAAATATTGACCAAATCAAATATTGGTTTTTAACTTGTCAAATGTTGACAATGACGACTGTGCCCCAAATTCGCATTCATAAGCCTTATATATATATATATTTTATAAATGGTTAAATAATCGAAACATAATATGATTATGTTTATATTTGATATATTTGTTGATACGTGTTGATATAATGAAAGAGTTCATTAGGTATAACACATCCATCATGGAGATGAAGGAGTTCATCGTCCATCAAGAATACATCATTAAGATGACAAGTTCATTTTTAACCACACATAATGGCGATGAAAGAGTTTATCGATTTCTATACATGGAGATAAGATTTTCATATACAATCTAAGAAAAATTTCATGGAGATGAGATATATTAGGAAATCTTTATGTTAGTTCATAAAGATCAAGGCCATGATATATCATCGTTATTATCTTTATTCTATTGGTACATGTGATGTTCTTTGAAGATTGTATAATAACATATAATATTAAATAAAATCCCTCAAAATAATGTTAAGTCATGAAGTACCTTCCATAAGTCTAAATCTCGCAATACTCTGATTGACCCTGCATAGGTCATGCCAAAGCTGGGTATGTAGGGGCAATCTTACGAGGAGAGAATGCGGGAAATGGGAGCCAACATAGGTCATGCCAAAGCTGAGTGTGTTGGGTACTATTTTGCTGATGATTAGACATGGTTTTATTTAACTGGGCTATCAAGTCGGACTTGGGCTCGGGGCATACGATAGGATATATATGCCGGGCATATGATGCTTATCCTATGTTGTTCAACAGTTGTATGAGATACAATTGGAATTATTCCTACCTAAGTTCATGCATTGAAACTTCATGCATTGAAAGTTTCCGAATCAATGCGATTGAGGGTTATTGATTTGATCAAAAATAGTGGGAGTCATTATATGAAATATTTAAAGAATAATAGTCTTTTCATATTATCCAATTCGAATCGTATATCTATTTATGTCTCACAATAGGTCCTTGAGAAGGACAGATAGCATAAGATGCTTATAATCTTTAAAATGAACATAGACAAGTGTTGTCAATGATGTTTTGTGCTTAAAAAAATCGTAAAGAGTAATCCCAAATATAAGGGTAAGATGTTGTCCGGGCTTCGGCCTTAAGTAAGAAGTTGGTATCTTTTGTATTGAATTGGTTCATTGAAAGAAACCATAATTTCTCAAGAAGATATGAAAAAGGGAATGAAAGGATAGTGTGACCATCGCTTCAAGTATTTTTGTTATAGAAATTAACTTGTCTATTTCACATCATGTGTATTAGATACACTATGTGAATCACACATTTATGAAAATATGCTGACAAAGTTGTAGACTATTGAGTAAATATGATGTTAGCATATGAGTGACAAATGTAGCAAAGGTTGTTGCATTTTCTCAAGTAACTCATTTATTTACATTGTCTTTTTGGACTTATCGCCGACATAAATAATTGTTATTTAATGTCGACTATAAATTTTGTATTATCTATAGTTTGAGTTTATCTATGAATGGTTATTAATTTATTATTGAGAATAATTATTTCACCATTCACAAATGTCAATTTTCTTGGGAAATGTTCTAATAGAAAAATTACCTTATGTGTTATATCGAACAAGATAATTATAAGTCTATCTATAACATTAATATTAAGAATTTAAATCTAGCATTGTCGCTTGGTCTACTTAAATAAGATGAACATTTATTAAATCCATTAAGATGGATTTTCAAATTCATTTGTTTTTGAATCATTTGAGACATGTGTAACTTATTTATTAGACAAGATGACATAAACGTCTTTCACACATAGTGAAAGCAAGTTGCTTATTGGCTCTCATACATAGTGATGTATGTTCATCAATGAGTGAAGGTGCTAGAGAAAACTATTTCACCACTTTATTTTTATTGAACCAATAAATTTGAAAATTTTGAAAAGTTCAAAACTTTCAAATAATGAAGTAGACAATAAACTTGGCTTTGAAAAATCAAATTTCTTCGATGAGATCGAGGAGTCAAGAACCAGGTGTTTGATGATCATGATAATGATATCGAACTTTATTAGATATAGTTCGATTATGATGAGTCAAATATATCTTCTATTTCTTTCGGGATTACGCTCTTATTGCGTTCATACTGAATATAATTTCATCTAAAGTAGTTGTAAAGGACTCCATATGCGATATGGACTGGTAGGTGTATCAGATTATCTTTTATCAAGATTTGACGATATGATACTTAATTGAAGCATCATGCATCTAATCGGATTAGTGCTTATTGTGGGATATCATAAGAAAAGTAAAGGATATTACTTCCATAATTAATATGAGAACAAAGTGTTTGTTACTCGAAAACTATATCTCTTTGGAAGAAGTGTTTCCAAAAGAATCAGTGGGAGTAAATTTGAAAAGTTCAAATTCCCCATACTGACAGTAATGCTCGAATGGAAATAATTCAGATTTCAACTAGTGATTGAGTCTGCAATTAATCAACTAGACTCTCAAGATGTTGAAGAGTCTGAGTATATAACATAAGTGTATTCATGTAGATTGTCTAATTATAAAAAATTCGTACTCATAGATGATGAGTCCACATTCTACTGATAGACTATAATGAGTCAAGGCTCTAATGGTTAGAGACTTTGAAAGTTGAGATGTAATCCATGTCAGACAATCAAATTTTGAATTTGATTGATCCATCAGACGGGAATACGGTTTTAAAAGAAAGACCGATATTTCAAACATATAATGGATGATTTGTGGTTAAGTTAAACTCATAGTATAGACTATGATAATATTTTCCACGTCATCATGCTTATGTATTTCAGAATATTTTTGGGCATATATTCATAGTATGACTATAAAAGATGCCAAGTGGATGTCAAGACGTTGTTTCTCAATAGAAATATATGAAAGTATGTATATGATAGAACTTGAGAGTTTTGTCTATCCTAAAAAAATTTGAAAAGAGTTTGCAAGTTGCATAAATTCATTTATGAATTAAAGCAAACATCTCTAGGTGAATATTTATTATTTAATGAAATAACCAAACAGTTTGGTTTTATCAAAAATTAAAGATAAATCTTATGTTGACAAGAATTTCAGTGAGAGCATAATTACATATGATGTTAATTAAGTGTAACAAGCACACATAAGTTTAATCTTAGTGAAAGTCACTAAATAATAATCAAGAGTATGATTATATACTTGAGAAGGATAAAATATTCTTCTTAGATAATGGTGGACATAAAAATATGCAAAGTATTTGCATATGACAATGTTTGCAAATCCATTGTCAACTGGTATGTGATACCACATAGATCAATGAGTATGAGATACTTGGTTGATTTGGCCTAGTGCAAGTAGGAGATTGATGGTGTTATGCCCTACGCCAAAGTGTTTGTGACCTAGATGATGGATTGTAAAAACAAACATAATATTTATTCTAAGATATTTCATATAATATGTGCGTATAGGTTATTTTAATATAATTAAAATAGACCATGAATATGCAATTTAGCTTTATGTCTTCAAAGTGCGTGACTTTGATAGTAACACTATAAAATGTTATGAATGGTATTCTAAATCGTCCCTGGTCATTTATAGGATATTTGTGGAGACAAATATACTTGCATATACATATAAATATATATTGATATACAAGCTATAAATGTACACCAGTATATTAGTTGACCGATGATTATGTTTTACTGATCATGGATAAATAGTTATCAAGTCATTAACATAGGTATATGTTAGAGACCATATACTGGACTGACCCGCCATAAGAATGCTACAAGTTTTACGTCATTAGCGATTCTTGTAACATAAAGTATTTATAGTCCTTTGACCTGAGATTGTCTCGGTTCCCAACATGAGTAATTTTATACTTTAATATAATCTAACACTTCCTTTAACCGAGTGGTCATAACGGTTATGATTAGGTATACAATGAATCATGTAGAGGGATGAGTGCAATCAAGATGGGATTTGTTCCTCTCATAAATGAGAGAGATATCTTTAGGCCTCTTGATGAATTGAACTGAAGAAATGTATGGACATACTCAAATGAATTAATAAGAGTTATTAATGTCATTTGTTCTTGTTCAGTTTAATTTGGGATCCAGAAATAATAATCGATTAATATCACGATGGCATATTACATGCCTTATGATCGATATAGATATTGCGTGACAAAGGGACTAAATACGTGATTGTTGATTAGGAAAATCGGATCACCGATATTCAGTTAACTTGGGTAGTTATGATGGCTTGCTAGAGTTCGCTCATGATTTATAAACTCTCAAGTCTATTGCTAACATTAAGTTAACCTACAGGGTAACACACAAAGAGTAAACTGAAACAGGCGCAGAAAATCCTAGTGACTTATATGATGAGTTACATAAAAATGTCACAAAATATATTGTCATCTTATGTGATAAGATGTGATATATATGTATATAAAGACTTTGAGAACAAAAGATCATGTAATCTAGAAGAGTCTAGATGATGGCATATGGATAATGATGAGTGATGTGATACACATCTTTTAGTGTGAAGAGACATGATTCTTCACCTCTATATAAGGACATAGAGGGCTCCAAATTCACAATACAACACATCATTCTCTCTGTCATTATTTCTCATTCTCTTTTGTTCAAAAAAGAGAAAATATACTTTCTAATTTGTATGACAAAATTATGAAAGGGTGCTTTCTTTTTGTATGACAAAAATGAAAGAGTGCGATTATATGAGAGGAATTATATACATCTTTTGTGAGATAAAATAAGAAGAGTTTTCTTATTCAAGAGGAGAACAAGCTACTAGCATATATATTGTTCTACTTCCCGTTTTAAGAAGTTTGTTCGTGTGGACACCGGTAGAGGCGTTCGTACTTTCGGCGCTTGTGATCTATTCGGCCTAAGAAGATAAGAACTGTTTGTTGAGAGTTTTGGTGGAGACCGATTGTGTGTGCAGTAGATGACTTCCGCACGATCCGACCTAGACGGCCTAGTCCGTATACCACTGTTGGGTTTCGGACGTGCATAACGCAGCGGAAACCAAAAAATTTCGTCGAAACCAATTCGAGAATCCGTGCGTATCGGTTAAATCAAAGAAATAAATCTTAAAGATACCATTCGGATTACGCTTAATCCATGACGCTCAAACCAAGAGTATTGTCCACGCACCTCTAAACCGGTTACCATCCTAACCAATTTTTCGTCCGTCTAGGCCGTCTAGGTCGGATCGTGCGGAAGTCATCTACCGCACACACAATCGGTCTCCACCGAAACTCTCAACAACCAGTTTTCATCTTCTTTGGCTGAATAGATCACAAGAGCCGAAAGAACGAACGCCTCTACCGGTATCCCCACGAACAAACTTCTTAAAACGGGAAGAAGATCAATATATATGCTAGTAACTTATTCTCCTCTTGCACAAGAAAACTATTTTTTCTCTTCTTATTTTGTCTCACAAAAGATGTATATAATTCCTCTCATATAATCACACTCTTTCTTTTTTGTCATACAAAAAGAAAGAACCCTTTCATAATTTTGTCATACAAATTAGAAAGTATATTTTCTCTCTTTTGTATCACAAAAGAGAATGAGAAATAATGAGAGAGAGAATGATGTGTTGTGTTGTGAATTTGGAGCTCTCTATGTCCTTATATAGAGGTGAAGAGTCATGTCTCTTTACACTAAAAGATGTGTATGACATCACTCATCATTATCCATATGGCATCATCTAGACTCTTCTAGATTACATGATCTTTTGTGCTCATAGTCTTTATATACATATATATCACATCTTATCACATAAGATGACAATATATTTTGTGACATTCTTATGCAACTCATCATATAAGTTGCTAGGATTTTATTCGCCCGTTTCAGTTTGTTCTTTGTGTGTGACCCTGTAGGTTCACTTAATGTTGGCAATAGACTTAACAGTCTATAAATCATGAGCGGACTCTAGCAAGCCATCGTGACTATCTAATTTAAGTGAATATCGGTAATCTGATTTACCTAATCAACAGTCACGTATTTAGTCCCTTTGTCACACGATATTTATATCGATCATAAGGCATGTAATACGTCATCCTTATATTAATCGAATTAATATTTCTTGATCCTGTATTAAACTGAACAAGAACAAATGACATTAATTACTCTTATTAAGTCATTTGAGTATGGCCATACATTTCTTCAGTTCAATTCATCAAGAGGCCTAAAGATATCTCTCTCATTTATGAGAGGAACAAATCCCATCTTGATTGCACTCATCCGTCGACATTATTCATTATATACATAATCATAACCGTTATGACTATCCGGTTAAAGGCAGTGTTAGATTGTGTTAAAGTATAAAATTACTCATGTTGGGAACCGAGACAGTCTCAGGTCAAAGGACTATAAATACTTTATATTACAAGAATCGCTAATGACGTAAAACATGTAGCATTCTTATGGCGGGTCAGTCCAGTATATGGTCTCTAACATGTACCTATGTTAATGACTTGATAACTATTTATCCGTGATCAGTAAAGCATGATCATCAGTCAACTAATATACAGGTATACATTTATAGATTGTATATAAATATATATATATTTATATGTATTTGCAAGTATATTTGTCTCCACAAATGTCCTATAAATGACCAGGGACGATTTGGAATAGCATTCATAATACTTTATAGTTTTACTATCAAAGTCATGCACTTTGATGACATAAAGCTGAATTTGCATGTTCATCGTCTATTTTAATTATATTAAAATAATCTATACGTACATATTATATGAAATATCTTAGAATAAATATTATGTTTGTTATTACAATCCATCATCTAGGTCACAAACACTTTGGCCTAGGGCATAACACCATCAGTACAAACTTAGAGATAATACCGTAGTTGCAAACAAGGTCTTCTAGAACCCTTTGAATTTCTTCTCTAGGTTTCTCTTCTCTCAATGTGATGGGATAAGGGAGAATGATTTATTGATGATGTTATTTTAGGGACAAAATTGCTTATAAAGCCAAGTGACAACCTTTGGCCAAAAGACACTTGGGCCTATAGACACATTTTGGCTCCTAAGTGGTTATTTCTATATTAGCCCATCATAAATATAGAAATTACCCCATAATATTTCTACACACCAAAGACCATACCCTAATTGACACATTATTCTTAATATATTTTTAACCAAAGTGATCACTTTATTATAAGCATGTATGACAATGATACAATACACATAATTATTTTATCTATAAGTCTGATGTTGGATTAATGATCCAACAATCTCCCACTTGGACTATATGTAAAACCTTATAATTATGTATTGTAAATAGAACTGAATTGCTAGCAACCTATGTCATATTTATCTTTATGTGTCCCTGAACAATTCCGTCCATCAGTCATACCAATATTAGATTAAAGCAATTTTCGTCACTTTTCACATAACTCAACCTTCAGTGGTCTCATACATCAATACAATTGAATGACATGAATCACGATGTGGATGTATAGCATGGAAATGTCATGAAATATGATCTTAACATGTCTATTTCCAACTAGTCCTCCTAAGTGAGATCAAACCTCATTTTCTAATGAGACAAAATCTCTCTTATAACCTTAATGAGACAAACCAGTCTCCCTTAATGAGGCGAACTTTATCATAATCAGAGTATATGTTAAACTAAATTTTATTTCTGCAGAAATAACTTGAAATCCGAATATACCATAAAACCTGATAACCGTATCATATGTTTATATTATATAGGTACAAATATGAACTCCCACTAGAACTGGATATTCTTAATATAATACACCAATACGAGTAGCTCGCGCATATAACCTTTTGGGTGACAAACCTTAGTGAATGGATCCATAATTTTACTCTGAACCCTTTATTTTACAGCAAGGAACTTGATCTCTAAAGTTCTTGTTGTAGGAATATTTAACTACTAATTTACTGTCACAAAATATCTTAAGTGGTCTTATTATTCAGTATCCACTTTGTGCAGCCCGTGACAAAATTTCTTAGTTATATTCCATAATTATATGTCTAATAATATGATATAATTTTGTTGTCATTATAAAAGATGCTATATTATTAATAAGTTAGCATTCTTTTAATAAATGAAACACAACTTATAGCTCACATATTACTGCAGCTCTTTACATATTTCATATTATCTTGACATCTACTAACACCAAAGTCAGTACACTATATTATCTTAAAGATTGATCTGAACTCTGATTCGCGAGCATTAAGTCTTTTGTTCTCTATAAATATCGCTAAATCTTCTTGGCTGCTTTCCAAATGATTTATTTCAGAATTACTTAAATATCATTCTAGCATCACCATAATGTATGCAATAACCAAACGCATACCTACCTGATTTTAAACCTAAGACTTCATACTACTCAAAGTATAAGAAATCTTATGCATTTACTATATTTCTGACACATTCTTTAGCATATGTTTGAGACTAAAAATATCTCCTTTATCCACAGGGGTTTACTCCGGTTTATATTTTTCATGCTATTTCTTTTAAAAAAAACTTTTTCGATATAGTTATTTTGTCAAACTGATAATACAGCAAGAATAATCTTGAACTATTTCTGAACCTGATACAAAATAAGCATCACCAATATATTTTGTCTGAATTACTGAATAAAAATATTTTGGTGTCATAAAATAAAACTATATCCTTAGTAGCATGTGTTTGAGTATATACAAAACGAGATAATCTATTGATGAAAGTTATAATACCATTATCGAGATATATGTTTGAGTCTTCAGATATACTTCTTAAGTTTATAGTGCATATTCAAAATATTCTAGTTGCAGCACATATTTTGTCTCATCAATGACACCATTGAGAAACGAGTTCTTCATATCCATCTAATATGACTCAAGATTGAAATGTGCCACTATTGTCAAAGTAATCCTTAAGAGTCCTTCAATTATACCATAGAGAAAGTCTCTTTAAAATTTATTGACTTAATTCTATTTGTTATTATTTTTGAAATGTTTAAGTTTGTTTTCGGCTACAAAGTCTTGATAATTTGTATCTTAAACATAATCAAAACGTTTTGAATTTCAAGACTATAGCCGTATTTTCCCCCGCAAACTGGACATCTTCAAAGAGCTGTGCATTTCTCAAATATTAAAACAAATCGACTTTATTTGTGGGATTATAAAACTTGTACCTCTTAGACGTATTGGCATATCGAACAAAATAGCAACTTCGGTGTAGCTTCTTTTCCTAATGCATATAAGGCTTAGTTTAGCCAGAAATCAGCAATGCACGAATGATCTAACTCGACTTCTAACCTATCGAAAATTTATGCTGCATCTTATTAGTTGCTTTATTTGGAATTGTATTTAGGACATAAGCTGCAGTTTTAAGTATTCGCCCCAGAGCGATAACAATAAAATAGTATTACAAATAATACTGCACGACATATCCTTTAGTGTTCTATTTCGTCTTTATGCAGTTAAGCCATTCATGTCGGAAAAATCCGATATTGTATACTGTGAGACAATAGCACTTTACTCTAGAAACTTCAAAAAAGGTCACAGATGTTGTTTACCTAAACCATCATATTAACCATGATATCTATCACCACAGTCAAATTTAACTTTTTAAATTCTTTTGTCGAGTAAATTCTCAACTATAACCTTAAAATTTTGAACATCCAAAATATGTCTATGAACATGATATTTTACTATTGTTCATTCCTAACAACCGTAGGAAATGATTCACATATATCCTTATGTATAAGTTCTAATACATCTAACCTTTTGACTTCAAATCTCCTTTTACGGGTTTGGTTTTTTTTATTTACACAATCAACACAAATATTTAAGACTGGGGAACTTCAAAGGCAGAGAATTTCATGTAAAAAAAGCATTTCTAATTCTCCGATTGGAGATACAATTAAATATTTTATGCCACAAAATACCATATTTGTCATATGTTAATCTATGCTTTTGACATAACGTACTTAATTGAAAGGTTTTCATCATATGAAGCAATAGTACCCAACAATAAGATTATCACAAACTGACAAAGAACCGGTTCGACCAATTTTGAATCATAAAACAAACTAAATTTTCTATTTCCAAACAAACAAGCAAAACCGCTTTGTATAAAATGGAAATAGAAATCAAGTTACGCCTAAAAGAAAAAGCAACAAAGTTTCATGTAGATTCAAATAAAATCCGGTCTTTAATGATAATCTAAATTTTCAATCGCTTCAACTTAATCTATTTTACCATCACCTATATTGATGTATCTTTCGCCATCATTAGATTTCTAGCAATTTAGATAACCTTGCAAAGACATGTGATAAATTATTATACCAAAATCTATTCATCACATAAGTCTATTGACAGAATTAAATTAACCAATGAACAAACCAAAATTAGAAACATACCGTGTTTCCTTAATGGCAATAAATCTGTAGCTATTTTATTCCGATTACTATTCCCTTTTGCCTTTATTTCATATTGAAATTAGATTTATCAAGATGACATTAAAATTTAACGTTTTCATTCTTGACAAGCTTAATTTCAATATTCTTAAATAACTTTTTAACCGTAGTTATATTCAGAATTGTGCCCTAAATGTGTACGGAATGGATTCTTTACTGATCATTTGACACATGCGATATAACATCTCCTACTTTTCCATCTGCATCTAATTAATATATAGTCTTTTCTCTATTTGTTTGTGAAGAGTTAATCTTTATCACAAAGTCAAGATCATTAACTTTGAGAATTATTGAAAATACTTTTTTATTATTACTTGAATTTATTACCATTCATCTATCACTGAATTGATGCTAACGATAAAACTAGTTGCGATATTTAGTGTTAAATAGAGAACTATATTTAATTACTATAAGCTCACCCTAATAACCGAATAATAACTTTGGACAACAATATTAACTTTTGATTGATATCTTGGCATAGTAATCAAGTTTTGATGATAAAGTAACATGTCAACAAATTTATCTTCCTTTGGGCCGATTAAATATATCACACATAAGACCAAATAATCATCACATACTTATTACCACAGATGTGCATATCATTAAAATAAATATTACCTTCTTTTGGGCGGATTAATATTTATTCAATAATAAGCACACAACTTTTTATATCCCGAAATAAAACTAACTTCAGCAGAGAGATCACTTTGGCGACGTCATGCTAAAACTAATTAATTTCAAAATATATATCATTAGATACCTTTATTTGAATTTAAAATTATACTTTAAAGTAAAATTCACAACTTTCTATGGTCATTTTCCTTAACTTCTCAAGATTGTTACAAAAAGATCCTTGATAATGGGCTTATTTGTAAATATAAAATATTTTATGCATGATTTTACATACAAGCTCTTTACATCAATTTTGCATAAATTACCTTGTATTTTAGTATCGCAAATTAATTCTAATTTAGGACTTATTTGTAAATATATATAATTTTAGTCCAATTATATTTACAAGCCCTTGTGGTCGAGTTATAAAATAGACCCTTTATTTTCCTAAATTTGTGTTAATAACTTTAACTCGTTTGATAAATATATTTAAAATTTCACAATTTTTGTGAAAATAATTTTGGCACTGGCTAGTATCAAAATATACTTAATTTTTCCTAAATAAGTTATTTTAAACTTTACGAGTCATAAATGCCTATTGGGTATAATTAAAAATAAAACATATCTAAAATATTACTTAAAACCTTTTGTTTTATTTATAACATAAGATATTATTTTTAGGCCCATATTCTTAATTTTCTAAAACTTAATTATTTTGGGCCTAAAAATAATATCTTATTTCCTTAAGTTTCTTTAAAGAAATTGTTTATTGGGCAAATAAAATTTATTGATCTAAGACGTTATTATCCCTTTTTTTATTTATTTTTTATTCATTTATTGGGGCCAAAACGATTTTCCCTCTTAGTTATTTATTTAAATAAACCTAATGGTTCATGTTATCTTCCATTTAATTTCTCCTAATGGAATTCGGCCCAATCCAAAAAAAATCATATTTTTCTTCATAATCCGGAATTCATTTCCCAATTTTTATTCCTTGAAATCTGAAGTACAAATTCCAAATTTATCTAAACTTTAAAAACCGAGGAACTGAATCCCATCTCTTCCAAACATGCCTCATCCAGAGAAATGCAAGTGTCTCTTCCAAGAGACACGAGCAGATCTATGCCTTTGCTTCTCTTCAATAGAAACGTCTTTCTCCGCGTCTGATCGTCCAATTGGCGTCGTTTCGTCATTCACGTCTATTGACGTTCTTCCTTCGTGTTCCACTCATACGAATGAGAGAAGATTGAAGCCCCGTTTCACTCGCACGAAGTGTATTAGCCATATCCATGGTCGTGCTTCATCTCTCTTATGATTTGATTTTCCAAGGCGGGGAGAAGAAATAGTGGTTTATGAAAAAAAGCCCCTTCAATTTGCCCTTTTGTACAATTTTATCATTTGAATTGTAAATTCAAATCCTAATGAAAACTAAATTTTGATTTTAACCCTCTTTTATTCAAATTACATTTGCCCAAAATTGTTCAATTTGATCGTTTGAAATTCTAAGACAACTTAAATCAAACCCTAATTTTCTTGATTTAAAATAGTCCCGCTCTGATGCCACTTGATGGGACGGCACCGTCTGGTACCGCCAAACCCGGATCGAAACTATCTGAATCAAACCATAAATCATAATAACGGAAGCGTCCTTAAGTCCATGCATGCGTACCAACTTAGAGATGATACCGTAGTTGTAAATAAGGTCTTCTAGAATATCCAGAATCCCGTAGAGAGCCTTTGAATATCTTCTCTAGGTTTCTCTTCTCTCAACTTGATGGGATATGAGAGAATGATTCATTGATTCTGTTATTCTAGGGACCAAATTGCTTATATAGCCAAGTGACAATCTTTGGCCAAAAGACACTTTGGCCTATAGACACATTTTGAGTCCTAAGTGGTTATTTCTATATTAGCCCATCATAAATATAGAAATTATCTAATAATATTTGTACACACCAGAGACCACGCCCTAATTGACACATTATGCTTAATATATTATTAACCAAAGTGATTACTTTATTATAAGCATGTATGACAGTGATACAATACACATAATTACTTTATCTATAAGTTCAATGTTGAATTAATGATCCAATAATAACATGTTTTAAACCTTCATCTCACTTGTAATAAACCTAATTCAAGCCTCAATATATCTATTTGAATTTTCCTTTCACCCTCATCATATAACTCACTTAAAATTGAGTATGTATTTTACTTGTCCATTTGGAGAGCAAGTGGATATCACCACGAGCCGAGCTATGACTTGCTCGAACTTCTCTAAGGGCAATGAAATGAAAATAGAAGATAGAGAAAAAAATAAATCCGAAGAACTTTTGGACACAATTGCTCGAAAATTTCACAAGAGAACAAGCAAGACACTAGAATCTACTCTGGATAACAACCTGTTGAAGACTATGAAAAGAGAAGAACAACATAATCTTCAACAACACTACAACTTCAAAAATGCTCACCGCACTAGCATTGTAAGAAGCTGACTTCTAGAATAAATATTTTTGATAGATTAGGTTTTTAGTGGAAAAACTTGTATGTATTGTCTTCTGTCAACATATTTATGCCCCATTTCCTCAAAAAAAAAAAACATATTTATGCCCACTCTTGCAAATGACCTTTTATGGTATCAGTACAAATCTTAATACCCTGTTCAACTACAAATTACAATTAAAAAAAGAGGAATCCTCAACAATTGTAGGTAGAAAGCCACCATTCCAACCTACCATGCACTATTCAAGACTTCTACTATTAATATATATACATATCTTTTCTCAAAAAAATTATTGACCAATTTAAACCATAAAAATTGCAATTGGTTTCTCTTTTCAAGATGCCTTATTCTATAAAATGTCAAATAGAAAATGCACTATGATGACAAATTAAATCGAGACATATGAACATCATTGATTAAATCTTTTTTTGCTTAAAAATAGAGTGATATAATGATTTTGGTTTTACATCCAAAGTTTTTTTGACCCAATAAAATTACACATATTTCATCAGAAATTTTCGAAGAAGTTTCACCAGATGCAACTGGTGTTGAGACAGGTTTGGCATCTTGCATTTTGGCTTGGGAAAGAAGTTGTTGAATATAAGTGCTTTGATTTAGGTGAAGGCGGAACTGGTATTCTGACACTGGATTCCGAGAAAATAAATAAAGGAGCCCATGTCCTTAGAGACTGAATTCCAAGTTGAGTTTGGAAATTATGGATTCAATAAAGTTTGCACTATCTCCTTTAATAATAACTAGAGCGTATTCTCGCTCCGTTTCGAATAATTTTTTTTAATTTAGTATGAAGAAAATAGATGAAAGATTATTTATAATTTTAATTCAAACTTTATTTAGAAACACAATACCTATCAATTTATTATTTACAACATATATGATATTTTTTTATTTACTTTATAAGGAATATAACTATCAGCTATGTTGCACCGATACAGATACGGGTATCATATCCAATACGATACGGATATGGCGATATGACAAATCTTAAAAAATCTTTGATATGGATACGGCAATTTATATATTATTTTATTATTTATTAATTATATTTTATATATTTAATTAATTTATTTATATTTAGATATTAGACTTTGATGTAGGCTATACTAAAAACTTGTTATTATAGAAATATCTTGATATAGAATATTTGTTTGTTATAGTTAATTAAATAATTAGATATCTTAATCTTATTTTATTGATTTTATATATATAATCATATAATTTAAAAATAAATATTCTTATGTTGGAAGTATCAGATGCGGATATGGGAAGTATCTGTGAAGTATCTGATATTATTTTGGAATAAAATATTATGATACGCCACGTGGCGTGTCCGATACGAGTATAAATATCTGATAGGGTATCTGTTACAATAGGGCTGGATTTTTGAAATATCCGCGCAACATAGATTATCAGTATCATTTTTTGGTAGAAATTGTTTAGTTGCAAAATATAGAGAGGAGAGTAAATCGAACATACCCACCCCCTAAAAGATACCAAGAATCAAACCTGAAGGAATTATGCCCTAGGCCAAAGTGTTGGACTAGAGATTAGATTATGAGAAACAAGTTTATTTAGTTCATATATGATTGAGTGTATGGGTGACTAATATATTTACATATATCGACTATGAATGACACTTCGGGTTTACATCATCGGAATGCGTGATTCTGATAGTAGAACTGTTAACCAACGATTGACATTCTAAACCATCCCTAGTGATATGTGGGATGTTTATAGAGATAAACATACTTCAGGTACGAAGCTACATGTCTACACTAGTATATTCGCAGACTGGATGATCATGTTCTCCTCATAACGGACATAAGGATGTCAAGTCTGGAATATAGATACGTGTTAGAGAACACGTACTACACTGACCACACTATGAGAATATGCATGGTATATGTCATTAGTGATTCTCATATGAATAGTGTGCTTGTTCCTACAACCTGAGGTCACCATGGATTTCTGTATGAGAAACAGTAGGATTAGTGCCCTAGGCCAAATGTATTTTTGCTAGGAAATGGATTATGTATTAAGACATTATTATTTATTCAATAAAGGTTAGTTCTTATATATCTGTGTGTATGGGTTGTGAATGTAAATTTCTTATATCAACCATGAATGTCA
The DNA here is from genome assembly GCA_024447665.1 of Juncus inflexus. Classification (NCBI taxonomy): domain Eukaryota; kingdom Viridiplantae; phylum Streptophyta; class Magnoliopsida; order Poales; family Juncaceae; genus Juncus; species Juncus inflexus. The sequence goes on from JAJHPC010000010.1 coordinate 9,835,411, forward strand.
CTTCGGGTTCACGTCATCAGAATAAGTGATTATGATAGTAGAACTGTGAACCAACGAATGACATTCTAAACCCTCCCTACTGATATGTGGGATGTTTATAGAGATAAACATACTTCAAGTAAGAAGCTACATATCTATATTAGTATATTCGCAGACCGGATGATCATGTTCTGCTGATCATGGACATAGCGATGTCAACTCTGGAATATAGGTTCGTGTTAGAGAACACGTGTTGGACTGACGACACTATGAGAATACATGGTATATCTCATTAGTGATTCTCATATGAATAGTGTGCTTGTTCGTACGACCTGAGGTCACCATGGATTCCTGCATGTGGAACTGTGTACTTTAATATGATCCTACGTCATCCGTAACGGGATGATTATTAAGGTCATCATTAAGTATGCACTGAATCATGACGAGGAATGTGAGTGACCAAGATGGGATTTGTTCCTCTCGACAAGAGGGAGATATCTCTAGGCCCCCTGATGAACTAGGACTGAAGGAAATGCATGGACATACTCAAAATGGATTAACATGTGTTGTTAATATCATTTTGTATTTACTCAGTCTAATTCTCGATCAGGAAAGAGACTTTGATCAAACTTAAGGATGACATATTACCGTGCGTTGTGATCAAGACATATATCATAGAACAAAAGGTATAAGTAAATGTCTATTCAGATAGGCTTATGATCGCCGATCATTTCATTTAACATGGGTAGTCATGACATCAATTTAGAGGTTACTCATGACTTACGATCTTTAGAAGATCGTTGCCAGCGTTAAATAGAACCTACACGGTCACACAATGAACTCCATTCGTATAGGATGAAAATACCTTAATAACAATTATACATGTGATGTATTATTGGGCGAAAGAATAAATTAAATATTGGATATTTGATTGTGCTGGAGTTACTGTTCATGTGCAAGAATTACTGTTCACGCACAGGAATTACTGTTCGTGCGTTCGAACGGAACACATAAGGTATGTGCTGATTTGCTTGGCAGACAAGCATCGTTTATTTGGAAACGTTGGTCCGTTCGAAGCAGGAATTACTGTTCACACGACTGGCAGGATTTGTTTCGTTAACGAAAGTTGCCATTCATTCACCCCTCTCTCTAGTATAAATAAAGGGGCAGCCCCATTCTATTCGACACACAATTCAGAAGCCTTAGAGGCCGTCTATTACATAGAAAAGAGAATGAAAGTTTTGAGAGATTTTCGGAAAGTATTTCCGGACTTGTCTAGCCAAGTCCGGTTATTTCGTGCATCTGAAGTTCGCGTGGATACAAGTAGAGGTTCTCTATCTTGAGAACTTGCGAGCGATCGATCTTCATCCCTAGGAGAAGCAAGGAGGTCGTGAGTTGAGCTGCAAGAATAAGAAGGTGGCAAGTCAGAAAACTTCAGACCAACATCCGTTCTTCGTCTCGCGGATCAGGAAGATCCGAGGTATAAATTTTAATAGTTAATCTCGTACTTTTATTCCCTTAACGTAGATCATAGTGTAGGATTAGTGCCCTAGGCCAAATGTATTTGTGCTAGGAAATGGATTATGTATTAAGACATTATTATTTATTCAATAAAGGTTCTTTCTTATATATATGTGTGTACGGGTTGTGAATGTATATTTCTTATATCAACCAAGAATGTCACTTCGGGTTCACGTCATTAGAATACGTGATTCTGATAGTAGAACTGTGAACCAATGAATCACATTCTAAACTATCCCTAGCGATTTGTAGGATGTTTATAGAGATAGACATACTTCAGGTAAGAAGCTACATATCAACACTAGTATATTTGCAGGCTGGATGATCATGTTCTGCTGATCATGGACATAGAGATGTCAAGTCTTGAATATAGGTACGTGTTAGAGAACATGCACTGGACTGAGCACTCTATGAGAATATGCACGGTATATGACATTAGTGATTCTCATATGAATAGTGTGCTTGTTCCTATGACCTGAGGTCACCATGGATTCCTGTATGAGGAACTGCATACTTTAATATGATCTTACGTCATCCGTAACGGGATGATCATTAGGGTCATCGTTAGGTATGCACTGAATCATAACGAGGAATTTGAGTGACCAAGATGGGATTTGTTCCTCTCGTCATGAGGGAGATATCTCTGGGCCCCCTGATAAACTAGGACTGAAGGAAATGCATGGCCATGCTCAAAATGGATTAACATGTGTTGTTAATATCATTTTGTATTTACTCAGTCTAATTCTCGATCAGGAAAGAAACTTTGATCAAACTTAAGGATGACATATTACTGTGCCTTGTGATCAAGACGTATATCGTAGAACAAAAGGAATATGCAAATGTCTATTCAGATAGGTTTATGGTCCCTGATCATTTCATTTAACATGGGTAGTCATGACATCAGTCTAGAGGTTACTCATGTCTTACGATATTTAGAAGATCGTTGCCAGCGTTAAATGAAACCTACACGGTCACACAATAAACTCCATTCGTATGGGATGAATATGCCTCAAAACAGTTATACATATGATGTATAAATTGGTGAACGAAATAATCAATTATTGGATAATTTATTGAACAAGACAGTTCCATTCCGTTGGCAACGGAATAGTTCCGTTCCCAACGGAATATATATGGAAACTGTAATGTCCTTAGCTGCTAAGTATTTCGTTATGGAAATACCTATTATGTTGGCAACGGAATAGTTCCGTTGGCAATGGAATAGGCGCAGATTAGGCTTTTAGTTATAGTAATTGAGCAATCATTCGCCTTCCTCTCTAGTATAAATAGAAGGGCATGGTCTCTCTATTTGACAGACAATTCAGAAGCCTAAGAGGCCGTCTTTACACAGAAAGAGAGAGAGAGTTTTGAGATATTCGAAAAGCATTTCCGGACTTGTCTAGCCAAGTCCGGTTATTCCATTCGAGTGAAGTTCGCATGGATACGAGTAGAGGTTCTCTACCTTGAGAACTTGCGAGCGATCTATCTTCATCCCTAGGAGAAGAAGCTATCTCTCGAGCCGAGCTTCAAGAAGAGTTTCGCGAGCCGAGCTTCAAGAAGGAGTTCTTGGAGCCGAGCAATAGGAAGGAACTTGGCGAGCCGAGCTTCGGGAAGGAGACGGTGTTCAAAGAATTTAAGAATGAATTACATAATCAACTTGGCAAGAAGATTAAAGCACTTCGATCAAATCGAGGAAGCGAATATCTGAGTCAGGAATTTGAGGATCATCTCAAAGAATGTGGAATAGTTTCACAACTGACTCCTCCAGGAACTCCTCAGTGGAATGGAGTTTCCGAAAGGAGGAATCGAACCTTATTAGATATGGTTCGATCGATGATGAGTCAAACGAATCTTTCAATGTCTTTCTGGGGTTATGCTCTTGAGACAGCTGCATTCATACTGAACAAAATTCCATCAAAGGCGGTTCAAAAGACACCATATGAGATATGGACGGGGAATAGCCCCAAGTTATCTTTTCTTAAGATTTAGGGATGTGAGGCTTATGTCAAATGTCAAGTTTCCGATAAGCTCGGACCCAAATCCAATAAGTGTCTGTTCGTGGGATATCCTAAAGAGACAAGAGGATATTACTTTTACAACCCATCGGAAAACAAAGTGTTTGTTGCCCGCAATGGTGCTTTCATAGAAAGAGAATTTATCTCCATGAGAAGCAGTGGGAGTAAAGTACAACTCAAAGAAATTCGAGACTCACCTACAGTTACAGAACCTGTGATGGAGGACCGAACAAGCTCTCAAAGAGTTGGTGAGCTTGAAACACAACAGACTCAACGTAGATCTAGTAGGATTCGTCATGAGCCCAAGAGATACGGATTTCTCGTGTCTAATGATGATGATGTGACATTCATAGATGATGAATCCACGTCCTACAAAGATGCTATGAAGAGTCCCGACTCTCAGAAATGGTTAGAGGTCATGAGAGACGAGATGCAATCCATGCAAGACAATCAAGTTTGGAATTTGATTGACCCATCCGAAGGCTTGAAGACCATCGGATGTAAGTGGGTCTTCAAGAAGAAGATTGACGTGGATGGAAAGGTACAAACCTACAAAGCAAGGCTTATGGCGAAAGGTTTCAAACAAGTTCATGGTATTGACTATGACGAACCTTTCTCACCTGTAGCTATGCTTAAATCCATCATAATTCTATTAGCCATAGCAGCATATTATGATTATGAAATATGGCAAATGGATGTCAAAACAGCTTTCCTAAACGGAAATCTGACCGAGGACGTGCATATGATTCAACCCGAGGGTTTTGTCGATCCTAAGAATTCTGGTAAGGTTTGCAAGCTTCAGAAATCCATCTATGGATTGAAGTAAGCATCTCGAAGTTGGAACCTTCGTTTTGATGAAGTCATCAAAAGTTTTGGTTTTACCAAAAGTGAAGGTGAGCCTCGTGTTTACATGAAGTTCAGTGGGAGCACGGTAGTATTCCTGGTGCTTTACGTAGATGACATATTACTCATAGGAAATGACGTCCCAACATTATTGAACATCAAGAAATTATTGGGAGATAGTTTCTCGATGAAAGACCTAGGAGAAGCCTCCTACGTGCTAGGAATCAGGATCTATAGAGATAGATCTAGAAGGCTTATAGGTCTAAGTCAAAGTACATACATAGACAAGGTAATGAAACGGTTCAGAATGCAAGAATCCAAGAAAGGATTTTTGCCCTTGTCACATGGCATGTCTCTCAGTAAGACATAGTGTCCTATAAGTGAGCAGGAACGAAGACGCATGACTAAGATCCCATATGCTTCGGCTACAGGATTTGTCGTGTATGCCATGATATGTACTAGACCGGATGTGTCATACTCATTGAGCGCAACAAGCAGGTTCCAAGTCTAATCCTGGTGAAAGTCACTGGATAGCTGTTAAAAGAAGCCTTAAGTACTTACGAAGAACTAAGGACCTGTTCCTAGTCTATGGAGGTCAGGAAGACGAGCTCGTTGTAAAGGGTTACACTGACGCAAGCTTCCAGACAGACACAGATGACTTCAGATCGCAATCAGGTTACTTATTTTGCCTAAATGGAGACACAGTGACATGGAAGAGGTCCAAGCAATGTACTGTGGCAGATTCTTCAACGGAAGCAGAGTATATAGCCATTGTAGAAGCGGCTAAAGAAGCTGTTTGGATAAAGAACTTTTTGGAGGAGCAGAGTAGTTCCGAGTATCTCGGAGCCAGTGGATCTATATTGTGACAACAATGGAGCGATCGCACAAGCAAAGGAACCGAGATCTCACCAAAAGTTAAAGCAAATACTACGATGCTTCCATCTAATCAGAGAGATCATACAAAGGGGTGATGTTAAAATGTGTAGAGAGCCATCGGACGACAATGTCGCCGATCCATTAACTAAACCACTCCGGCAAGCAAAGCATGAGGGTCATGTTAGGTCTATGGGCATAAGATGCTTAGAATTGGCCTAGTGCAAGTGGGAGACTATAGGATTAGTGCCCTAGGCCAAATGTATTTGTGTTGGGAAATGGATTATGTATTAAGACATTATTATTTATTCAATAAAGGTTCTTTCTTATATATATGTGTGTATGGGTTGTGAATGTATATTACTTATATCAACCAAGAATGTCACTTCGGGCTGACGTCATCAGAATACGTGATTCTGATAGTAGAACTGTGAACCAACGAATGACATTCTAAACTGTCCGTAGGGATATGTAGGATGTTTATAGAGATAGACATACTTCAAGTAAGAAGCTACATATCCACACTAGTATATTCGCAGGCTGGATGATCATGTTCTGCTGATCATGGACATAGAGATGTCAAGTCTTGAATATAGGTACGTGTTAGAGAACATGCACTGGACTGAGCACACTATGAGAATATGCACGGTATATGACATTAGTGATTCTCATATGAATAGTGTGCTTGTTCCTATGACCTAAGGTCACCATGGATTCCTGTATGAGGAACTGCATACTTTAATATGATCTTACGTCATCCGTAACGGGATGATCATTAGGGTCATCGTTAGGTATGCACTGAATCATAACGAGGAATGTGAGTGACCAAGATGGGATTTGTTCCTCTCGTCATGAGGAAGATATCTCTGGGCCCCCTGATGAACTAGGAGTGAAGGAAATGCATGGTCATGCTCAAAATGGATTAACATGTGTTGTTAATATCATTTTGTATTTACTCAGTCTAATTCTCGACCAGGAAAAAAACTTTGATCAAACTCAGTGATGACATATTACCGTGCCTTGTGATCAAGACGTATATCGTACAATAAAAGGAATAAGCAAATGTCTATTCAGATAGGTTTATGATCGCTGATCATTTCATTTAACATGGGTAGTCATGACATCAGTCTAGAGGTTACTCATGACTTACGATCTTTAGAAGATCGTTGCCAGTGTTAAATGAAACCTACACGGTCACACAGTGAACTCCATTCGTATGGGATGAATATGCCTCAAAACAGTTATACATATGATGTATAAATTGGTGAACAAAATAATCAATTATTGGATAATTGATTGAACGAAACAATTCCATTCCGTTGGCAACGGAATAGTTCCGTTCCCAACAGAATATATATGGAAACTATAATAACCTTAGCTGCCAAGTATTTCGTTATGGAAATACCTATTCCGTTGGTAACATAATAGGCGCAGATTAGGGTTTTAGTTACGGTAGCTGAGCAATCGTTCGCCTCGCTCTCTAGTATAAATAGAAGGGCATGGTTTCTCTATTTGACAGGCAATTCAGAAGCCTAAGAGGCCATCTTTACACAAAAAAAGAGAGAGAGAGTTTTGAGATATTCGGAAAGCATTTCCGGACTTGTCTAGCCAAGTCCGGTTATTCCGTTCGAGTGAAGTTCGCGTGGATACGAGTAGAAGCTCTTTACCTTGAAAACTTGCGAGCGATCTATCTTCATCCCTAGCAGAAGAAGCTATCTCTCGAGCCAAGCTTCAAGAAGAGTTTCGCGAGCTGAGCTTCAAAAAGGAGTTCTTCGAGCCGAGCAATAGGAAGGAGCTTGGCGAGCCGAGCTTCGCGAAGGAGACGGTTGCGACTCGGAAAAGTTCAGACCTACATCTGTTCCTTGTCTCGCGGATCAGGAAGATCCGAGGTATAAATTTTAATGGCTAATCTCGTACTTTTATTCCCTTAACGTAGATCCTAGGGCGGGTTAAATCCATAGGTTCCACTGCCCATGTAACGTACATGGCTATGGATTTCCCAACACCTAGGGCGTGTTAAATCCATAGGTTCCGCTGTGCATGTAACATACATGGCTTAGGATTTCCCAATAGTGGCTTCAGAGCGTTCGTTAAGGAAATAATCGTCGATTATGTATTTAAAATTTAGTAAATTCTAGTATAATAAATTTTAGAGTTTTGAAAATATTTTTTCAAAACATCATGGAAATAGGTTCTAGGAATATAATATTGGATATTATGATTTTCTAGAGTTTCGGAAATTAGTTTTTCGAATTAGTTTCAATAACAAAAATACCTGAAGCAGTAGGCACAATACCCTTCTTGATTTTCGTCCTGATAGAGTTTGCAGTTTTTCATCCAATGGCTAACCTTGTTGCAATAGAAGTAAACTCTCTCCTTGTCCTTCTTGATCTTAGGTTTAGGCAACGCCTTGCCTTTACCCTTGCTCTTGCCCTTCTTCTTGTGACCCATTAGGACATCTTTGACAACATTTGTCTTCATGTCCTCCTGTGCATTCTTAAGCATCCCATGCAACTCCGTGATGGATTTCTCAATCTGATACATATTATAGTTCATGATGAATTGCTTAAAACTAGGAGGTAACGACCCAAGAATTATGTCAACAGCCAATTCTCTAGGCATAGCTGAACCAAGCCTCTCCAATTGATCAAGATAGCTCTTCATCTTGAGTACATGAGCACTCACAAATGAACCTTCAGCCATCTTCATGTCAGTCAGAGAGACAGTCGCTTTGTAGCATTCAACTCTGGCCTGCTCTTGGAACATTTCCATGAGAGTTACGATCATATCATAAGCACCCATGTCCTCCAGTTGCTTCTGAAGCTCGGAGGTCATGGTCACTAGTATGAGAGAAGCTATCTATGTGTTGTCCTTGACGTATTTAGCATACGCATCTCGGGCGGCCCTTGTGGCTACCTGTTCTGGTTCCTCTGGGTAAGCCTCTTCTATGACATACAGTTTATTGTCAGCCTTGAGTATAATTCTCAGGTTTCTAAACCAGTCAAGGAAGTTAGACCCATTGAGCTTATCCTTCTGAAGGATAGATTGCAAATTCAACCCAGTTGAATTATTATTTGCCATTATTCTACAAGTCAAAATGTAAAGTGACATTATTATTTATTCATTGGGGTTGTTTTGTTTTGGTGTTTCTTATATTGTACTCCCACTATTTTTCTTCAAATCAACCACCTTCAGTAGTATTGATTCGGAAACTTCATATGAATGAGGTTTCATAGTGAGTCAAGATCCGTATTTCATTGAGTATTAAGTGCGCTTTGGCACAATTCTCAATACACAACTATTTAGGTAGAAATACTTCCAATTGTATCATATACAACTATTTTCTTTTATGGAATGGGCATCATATGCCCGGTGTATTATTCCATCTTGTGCCCTGAGCCCAAGTCCAATTTGCTTGCTCAGTTAAGTTTAACCATGTATGATTATCAACGAAATAGAGTCCAGCACACTCAGCTTTGGCATGACCCACGATGGACGTCATTCCCCGCATACTCTCCTTTACAAATTCAATCCTCCATATGTTCAGCTTTGGCACAACCCACATGGAAGACTGTCTAAGTACCGAGGGCTTCAGTGACATGGGGGGCACTTCCTTACTCAACATTCTGAAGGATTTTGTTTTAGATTTATAAATATAAACATCACAGAAACTAAGTTAAATATGGTATGAGCCTAATCCTCACGAGTGATCATGAGGTTCATAATTCTAGATCTATCTCTAGATTGCAGAAGTAATCTTCAACAAACCCTTCGTTGTATGTGCGAAAATCCAATTCCATCTTCCGAATATTGTGCCAAGATCTCTTGCCTTGAAGTCTTGAAATAATATCTATCCTAACAACTATCCTATTGCTAGAAAAGGTAACTTACAAATTTGGACAACTCACTGGTTTCCATAGATATTAAATAAAATTACAAGCATTCATACACAAGATTACATCACAGAACAATCACAGATCTAAAGCTCATACCATATTTGTATATTTAAATTCCATGTATAATAAAAATTAGGGTTTCATTCAAAGTCAGCCTTATTCCGTTGGAAACGGAACTATTCCGTTCTCAACGGAACCGTCGTTGACAAAAACATGAATTTCCGGCTCTACTCCGTTATCAACGGACTATTCCGTTGGGTATGGAGACCTGCTGGAAAATTCATTTTTCCTTTATTTTAGTCCCGTTTCCAACTAAACGAGTCAAAAAATGCACGAAACATGAGTTTTAGGTGCAAACAAAGATTGTGGAGAAATATTTTAAAACGAATACTAATTTTGGTTTGCATTTGAATAATTTAGTATTTACTATCATCCTTTACGAAAAATCTAACCGAGTTTTTTAGCACTAAACGAGTGAACAAACGCACGAAACATGAGTTTTAGGTGCAAATAAAGATTGTGAAGAAATATTTTAAAATGAATAAAAGTTTTGATTTGCATTTGAAGAATTTAGTATTTACTACCATTCATTATGAAAAATCTATCCGAGTTTTTTATGAATGGAAGGAGCAAATAAACGGACGAAACGTGAGTTTTAGGTGCAAACAAAGATTGTGGCGAAATATTTAAATTGAATACAAATTTTGGTTTGCATTTTAATAATTTAGTATTTACTATCATTCGTTACGAAAAATCGAGCTGAGTTTTTTAGCATGAAATGAGTGAACAAGCGATAGGGGCACACAAAGATTGTGGAGAAATATTTTAAAATGAATACAAATTTTGGTTTGCATTTGAATAATTTAGTATGTACTATCATTCTTTACGAAAAATTTAACCGATTTTTTTAGCACGAAACGAGCGAACAAACACACAAAACATGAGTTTTCAGTGCACACAAAATTGTGGAGAAATATTTTAAATTGAATACAAATTTTGGTTTGGATTTGAATAATTTAGTATTTACTATCAATCTTTATGAAAAATCTAGCCGAGTTTTTTAGCACTAAACGAGCGAATAAACGCACGAAATATGAGTTTTAGGTGCAAACAAAGATTGTGGAGAAATACTTTAAATTATACAAATTATGGTTTGGATTTGAATGATTTAGTATTAATTATCATTATTTGCGAAAAATCTAGCCGATTATTTTTTGATTGAAAAGAGAGAACAAACTCACGAAACACGAGTTTTAGGTGCAAATAAAGATTGTGGAGAAATATCTTAAAATAAATACAAATTTTGGTTTGCATTTGAATAATTTAGTATTTACTATCATTCTTTACGAAAAATCTAGCCAAGTTTTTTTTGAATGAAACGAGCAAATAAACGCACGAAACAGGAGTTTTTGGTGCAAATCAAGATTGTGGAGAAATATTTTAAATCGTATATAAATTTTGGTTTGCCTGAATAAATTAGCATTTACTATCATTTTTTACCAAAAATCTAGCCGAGTTTTTTAGAATGAAACGAGCGAACAAACGCATGAAACAAGAGTTTTAGGGGCATACAAAGATTATGATATGTTTTAACAACTATTGTTTTAAAATTTATAGTTGGATTTTACACTTCAAAGTACTTCAACTAGGAATATTTTTGGATTTTTATTATTTGTTTTTTTTATTTTTAAAAATTCAGAAGAAAAGAAATAGTAACTCTGGACCAAAATTTAAAAACAGAAAAAACTACAATTTTGGAAAATTAATATCTCATAGATTACAGATCGGAATTGGGCAAAATTTCGGTTGACAATTATCTACTAACTGAGAACTAAATTGTAAAAATATTTATTTAATTTTTTAGATCAGAATTAGACATGAAATTAAGGGTACAAGACTAAAAAACGGAGAAAGAACAGCAGCAAGACAGAAACTGGATTATGGTTTGACTTTCGGTTTAAAAATAGGGATTTATAGGAAATTTATGATGTGTAACAATCAATAATCACTAATTGTATAATTTATCAGATTTAGATGATGGATTTGAGCAATCTAAGCTAAGATTTACTCAAGAAATTGACTCAAGAACTAATTTATTCTAAAACAACCATTTCAAAACAGAACTTGATTTAAATCAATCACAAGTCCAAATTAATCACACAAAATACTAAGCTAAATATTTCAAATGATTAACAAGCCAATAAACTTCAGATTTAAAAGATCAATTGATGAAAAATACTAAGCTAAACAATTTTCCCCAATTTATTCAAAAATGTGTGTGTTTATGACTATTCATCAAAATTCAGCGAAATTACAAGATTAATAAGCAAGATTTCATGTATACAAATCACAAATTCTCTTCTCTATCTAGATCTACTCACACATATTCACGAGAACAAGAATTTCACAAGATTTAATCATTATTACTATAAATTGAGTTCTTACGATCTAAAATTTAAATCAAGCAATTAAAAGAGAATTGGATTAAACCGAGAGTTGGAACACCAGCCGGTAGCTCCCTGGAGTTGATTTGAAGCTCAATTGCCCCTTGATTCAAGCTAGAATTGACCGATTCAAATTTTTCCCAAATAAGCCCGAAATTGCACGATTTCATTCAAAAATGAAAATTGGCGAAAAAATGGGAAATTTCATATCTGAATCCAAATTCATTATGTCCAGTACAGAGCTGACCGGAGCTGTCCAATAATTGTCTTTGTTTGCTGCCATGAAGGGTAAAAAAATGAACAGGAAACGTCCTGTGCAATCGAGCAGGAGAGGATTATGTTTCCAGTTTGTTGGAGCGCTTAAATTGATTTGAAGCTGTGGACCACGGATCTTTTGTGGTCAGCTGGTCAAATTCCTTAAAACGAGTCATTATTTTGTGTAATGAGTCGCATTCGGGGAGCACTTTTGTTTGGAGAAGCTGTTATGTATACTTCACGTTTTTAGTTTGAACAGATGGGAGGGAAGAGTTAGTCTTTGGCTTGATAATTTACTGGGTCTTCCAATTCATGGTATTGTCGTGTCTGTATTGTAACGCTAGAAGAAAAGAAAAACAGAGTAATGGAGATCTCTTGTGGGAGCTGGACTTGAGGTGTATTTTCTCGGAATTCCTTTTTATTACAATTGTACCATTCATGAATTTGGAGCTCAAGCTTTTTAAAAAAGCTTGGAACTTTTTATCCACCTTCTCAGGTGTACTTCGTTGGTTTTTGAGCTTAAAAAGCCATTTTCGATCAACATCTTCATTTTTCACTTTCTGAAATTTTGACTGAGACATTTCATCGAACAATTAATTTGCACCATTTCAAACTTGAATTTCTCACTCATTTCTTCACCATTCTTAGAGTTCTTGGTTTCTATGGAAAGAGAGAAGAGAGAAGAAGAAAATGGAATTGGGTTTTTATGAAATGGAGTTATGTGTAGTGAGTTATGGACTTGAGAAGTTTCAGTTCGAATTGAGTTATTTCAGCAAAAAAGGAATTCAATTTCATTGAACACTTACTTCAAGCTCGATTATCTCACTCAATTCTTCATCACTTTTTGGGTTTTTTATATGGTTTGAAAGAGGGGAACAAGGAGAAGAGAATGGCGTTGAAAATTAATCAAACAGAGATTTGTGGAAGAAATGACAAGCTCGAGAACTTCTCAGCTCAAACAGTCTATTTTTATGGCTGACAGGAAGTTTTTCACATTTTCCGGTCAATTCCGGCGGTTCCGACGATGATGAGAGATACGGTTATGCTTGTCTTGTCAAGACGACAAGATGAGTAAAATGGTGTTGAGTTTGTTCAATTCCGAGCATTTCGAAACATCAGAGCTTTTGAGAGAGAAAGAGTTGACTTTGACTGTGACGGTTGTCCAGAATTTTGGCGCATCGCTTTTATCTCTATTCTATCGCTACTAGGTTTATTTTGAGGTGTAAAACGATGGTTATGATCCATTTGATTGGAGCGTCACATTCAAATACGAAACGTCATAAGAAACGTTGACGTTTCTTCTCTGTTTTTGGACAGAACGTGGTTGGTTCACATATCGGTTTAGCTGAAGAAAGTCATGAGACAGTGGGCGTTTTCATAACGTTTTGTGGTTGTTTCTTACTCATTCCAATGTTTGCTTTTTTCAACCGACATTTCCTATCGTTTAGGGTTGGAGAAGTATGTCTATGGGGTATTTAAGGGTTTTGGGGAGAGTTTGGCCCATTATTTGTATTTTGGTACTTCTTTTAGATTTGATTTTCAAATAAGTCCTCAAATTATTAAGAGATTTCAAATTATGTTTTATGAATTATGAGCATTTTTGACACATTTTATGTGAATTATGATTGAATTTGAGATGATAAAAATCATAAAAATATGTATAAAAATACACATTATAAATTCCACCACACTTAAACCAAGCTTGCCCTCAAGCGTAAATTCAAATCAAGTTATAGGGTTTTTAAAATCAGTTTAAAGCATTTTGAAAAGAGATTTAGTTATTGGCATGAATGTTATATACTAATATTTTATTATTATAATAATACATGTGGGTCGATGGATATCCATTAATAATTTTAAATTTAAATTTATTTAAAATTCCCCATTCCTTCAAATACGAACCTTTTTCCAAAAAGCAATGTCCTAATTTTGTTTTTGTTACTTTCTCCCCCTAAATTTAAAATGGTGAATTCATTCAAATTACCGCAAAAGTTCTAACTAACTCAACTTTCTCTTTCATAAACAAGTAAAAGTTGGTATGCTATCCACTCAAGTTATCAAAAGATAAGTTGTGCTTTGCACATACAAAAAAACCCTTCATTTTCTATTGCGGATATGTAAAAATTTTCTTTTTCAAGGGTTTAAAAATAATTTTTCCTATTTTTAATTTCTTTTTGTGAAGGGATAACAGGTTATGATTTCGGTCACTTGCTTTTAGTGCGAAAATTAGAGATGGACATACGAGTCATTAGCTATGTCATAAAAGATAGGTTGAGTTAGAAAATTTTTGCGAAACTAGTGGTATTAAAAGTAAGGTTTGATTTCTCAAAAGTTTTAATCACAACATTATCTTAAAGAAAATTATTTATAATTTCATTAAAGGGGCAAGTGAAATATTTATGAATTTTTCAAATGATTAATGGATTTTAAATGGATATTATAAATGGAATGAGGTGGAAAGTGACATTCACGATGATAATTAATCCCTTTTTGAATTTTTAAATCTTTTCATTATTTTCCAAAATCCTAAGTATTTTTCAAAAATTTGCTTGAAAGGGCTTAGTTTTAAAATATTTACCATTTTCAAAACTTTTTACTTCTTTTCATTTGAATGTCTCACACACACAAACTTTATTACAAAAACAAAAACAAAAATGAAGAAAAACAAGTAAAAATTTTAAATTTTATGGTGTTTATGAGTTTTTAATTGTTTTTGAAATTTTTAAATGCTCCAATTTTTTAGAATTTTCACATTTTTATAAGAAAACAAAATTTAGTTTTGAACAAAATAACCCCACCACACTTAAACCTTTGTTTGTCCTCAAATAAAAAGTTCAAAAATGAGACATTTGTGGAAATTGAAAAAATTATTGGGGTCTCGTGCAAAACTTTCCCCACCACACTGAAACTTTTCCATAGCAAATATTTAAGTGTGAAAGAGAAGATTTGTAAAAATAAAAAAATAAAATAAAGGTAGAAAAAATACGACCTGACACGACAAGTTGTCTCTCGCCAACGCTCCCGTTTTATGTCTCGAGCCCGACGCCTTTATGTTAGCCTCGCTCACATGGATCGTACATGTGAGCAAACCCTTGTAAGAGCTCACATGGTGCTAAGAAGCTACTTTGATCTCTTATTTGCATTTTCTTGGTTTCGTCAAGAAGTAGAAAGTGTGACCTGATTACTTTTGGACGGGGTTTAGTTTCAAATTTGGTTGAGAGGGGCAATTTAATGCCCAAATTTATCCCTTGTTGATGTGGAAGGTCGACGAACATTACACCACTTATTTCAAGTTTGGTGTAATGTATGGTTTGGCAAGAGATAGGATTTGGAGATTTTGGTGGAGTTGGCTCGTGATTTAGGGTGCTCGAGTCGTCATATGTTTCGATCATTGAGTCATGGTTCGACTCATAATCATCCCCCACACAATTCCTCAAATTCTAAACTCGAGTTAGTCGCACTTGACTCGTTGCAAGATACACTCCTCGAGTCATGGTTTGACTTACATTCCACTTCACACCAAAATTCCTCAAAGTTGAAATTAGGGTTAGTTGCACTCGACAATTCATGAGATTCAATCCCCTCTTCATGGTCTAACTCACATTCCCTGTAACTCCCATACTCTTCAAATTTAAAACTAGGGTTCTTTTCTTCCAAAACTTCTTCGAACATTTCAACAATATCTGAACATTTTCCACCCTAAATTCTTGATTCTCGTGTTGAACCCAAGAACACTCGTCACAATGGCAAGTTTCATTGTAACAAGGTTGGAGAGAGGGTTCTTGTGTCATGGGATCCTCAGTTTGCTCATCGGAAGTGATGTAGGCTTGTCTAAAGTCATTGACAAATTCGCCGACCGTGTTGGACATTTGGTTAAGGTCTTCTTGCATGGTGTTCATCAGTTGGAACAATTGGTCATATGAATAGGTTTGTGGTTGTTGATACCTTTGATTTGAAGGGACATGCTTGTAAATGTACGCTTGGAAGAATTGGTTTGGCATGGCAGGTGTGTACGGGGTTTGGTGGTTCACTTGAGGTTGAAAACCCCAAGGTTGGCTCAACATTTCATGCCTCGACTCCTGAATAGACGAGTTGTTGAACAACGCTCCTTGTCCTTAAGATTGTCCATAGACAGGTTGTGTCTGCTCGAAAAATCCTTCGCCATTTTGCCATGGATAGCACTCGTTTGGCCATCCCGTCCATATTTTTCGTCCCGTCATTACACCATCATTCTCTTCTCGCTTTGCCAATCCATTAGAAGACTTTGTGACCTAATATCCTTCAAAAATAAGAGAGATAAAAACACTAGAGAAAATATGAGAACGGTTATTAAAAACTCTATGCAAGCCGCCTCCCCGCTAACGACGCCATTTGTAAATCGTGTAAAATCATCGTTTATATTTCACACAATTTAACAAAACAATTTATATTTCCCTATTTTTCAATTTACGAGTATGAGCGGTAAATGAGTTTAGGGGTCGAACACAAGGAGGTGTGGCCTCAAGAATTAACTAATCTCAATGATTTATCTCTAGTGTAAAATCTATTATTTCAATGTTTATTAGGTAAATTTCCAAGTTCAATTCAACAATTTCAGTTTGTGCTTCAACAATTCAGCATGTCACACTTTAGCGTTTTAATTTGTAACTACAACAAATAAACTCCGAATGCAGCACACAATATATCGTTGGAAACTAGAAAGAGAAATATATGATGTGGTCCTTTACTAGTATTATTATTTTATACAAGAATTTTGAGATATTTGCAGTTTAGTCCAGAATTTATTTCAGATTCAAAATCGATTCAGCAGTAACTTCAGAAAATTATAGAAAAATCACCCAAGCTTGAAAAACTCCAAAATTTGTGCAAAAATTCAATTATCAAGTTTTAGATTAGCTGTTAAAATTTTGTGCAATGATGTGTAGTTTGAGATTTATAATGAAAATTCAGATATAGATCTGAAACTGAAAATTCAAATATGGATCACAAAGTGGTTCTGATAGACCAGCACTCACAAAAATTATAATATATCCTAATCTCTTTTAACAACTACTATTTTAAAATTCATATTTAGATTTTACACTTCAAAATACTTCAAGTAGGAATACTTTTGGATTTTTTTATTTGTTTTTTTATTTTTTAAAATTCAAGAAGAAAAGAAATAGTAATTTGGACAAAAAGTTCAAAAAAAGAAAAACTACAATTTTGGAAAATTAATATCTCACAGATTACAGATCGGAATTGAGTAAAATTTGGATTGAAAATTATTTACTAAATGGGAACTAAATTGTAAAAATATTTATTTAATTTTTGAGATCAGAATTAGACACGAAATTAAGGGCAAAAACTGAAAAAGGGAGAAAGAACAGCAGCAAGACAGAAACTGGATTATGGTTTGACTTTCGATTTAAAAATAGGGATTTATAGAAAATTTATGATGTGTAACAATCAATAATCACTAATTGTATAATTTCTTAGATTTAGATGATGGATTTGAGAAATCTAAGCTAAGATTTACTGAAGAAATTAACTCAAGAACTAGTTTATTCTAAAACAGCCATTTCAAAACAAAACTTGATTTAAATCAATCACAACTCCAAATTAATCACACAAAATACTAAGCTAAATATTTCAAATGATTAACAAGCCCATAAACATCAGATTTAATAGATCAATTGATGAAAAATACTAAGCTAAGCAATTTTCCCCAATTTATTCAAAAATATGTGTGTTATGACTATTCATCAAAATTCAACGCAATTACGAGATTAATAAGCAAGATTTCATGTATACAAATCACAAATTCCCTTCTCTATCTAGATCTACTCACACATATTCACAAGAACAAGAATTTCACAAGATTTAATCATTATTACTACAAATTGAGTTCTTGCGATCTAAAATTCAAATCAAGCAATTAAAAGAGAATTGGATTAAATCGACAGTTGCAGGACCAACCGGTAGCTCCCTTGAGTCGATTTGAAGCATCAATTGCCCCTTGATTCAAGCTAGAATCGACCGATTCGATTTTTTCCCAAATCAGCCCCAAATTGCGTGATTCCACTCAAAAATGAAAATTAGAGCTCAAGAAAGCTTGAAACTAATTAATGGTGGTTCTAAAGGTTAAAGAAGAAGAATGGAGAGTGGTGTATAAGTTAAGGAGAGTGTGAGAATACGTTGTTTGAGAGAACCGATGAAAGAGCGTGTTTTGATGGATTGAAATACAGTTCTTTATATAGAGACTTCAGGGATATTTTGGGGGCTTGTGATTGTCTCAGGTAGATCAAGGGATTGTACTGAAGATCTGGACCAAGTTTCACTGAATTTCGTTGAGAATTGAGTTGATTTTGGCGGACGGATTTCATGCCATGTTTTGGTGAAAAAATGGGAAATTTTAGATCTGAATCCAAATTCGTTCTGTCCAGTACAGAGATGACCAGAGCTGTCCAATAATGGTCTTTGTCTTCTGCCATGATGGGTAGAAAAAATGAACAGGAAACGTCCTGTGGAATCGAGCAGGAGAGGATTATGTTTTCAGTTTATTGGAGCGCTTAAACTGATTTGGAGGTATTGTCCACAGATCTTTTGTGGTGAGCTGGTCAAATTCCTTTAAACGCGTCATTATTTTGTGTAATGACCATGGGGCAGCACTTTTGTTTGGAGAAGCTGTTATGTATACTTCACATTTTGAATTTGAACAGATTGAAGGGAAGAGTTAGTCTTTAGCTTGATAATTTACTGGGTCTTCCAATTCATGGTATTGTCGTGTCTGTATTGTAACACTAGAAGAAAAGAGAAACGGAGTAATGGAGATCTCTGGTGGGAGCTGGACTTGAGGTGTATTTTCTCGGAATTCCTTTTTATTCCAATTGTACCATTGATGAATTTGGAGCTCAAGCTCACTTTTCAGCCATCTCCATCCGAAATAAAAGCTTGGAACCTTTTATCCAACTTCTCAGATGTACTTCGTTGGTTTTTGAGCTTAAAAAGCCATTTTCGAACAACATCTTCATTTTTCACTTTCTGAAATTTTGACTGGGACATTTCATCGAACAATTAATTTGCACTATTTCAAACTTGAATTCCTCACTCATTTCTTCACCATTCTTAGAGTTCTTGGTATTCATGGAAAGAAAGAAGAGAGAAGAAGAGAATGAAATTAGTTTTGTGTGAAATGGAGGTATGTGCAGCGAGTTATGGACTTGAGAAATTTTAGTTCGAATTGAGTCATTTCAGCAAAAACAGAATTCAATTTCATTGAATACTTACTTCAAGCTCGATTATCTCACTCAATTCTTCATCAGTTTTTGGGTTTTTTATATCGTTTGAAAGAGCGGAACAAGGAGAAGAGAATTGCATTGAACTTTTGTCAAACAGAGGTCTGTGGAAGAAATGACAAGCTCGAGAAATTCGCAGTTCAAACAGTTTATTTTTATGGTTGACAGGAAGTTTTTCACATTTTCCGGTCAATTTCGGCGGTTCCGGCGATGATAAATGATACGGTTGTGCTTGTCCTGTCAAGATGACAAGACGAGTCAAATGATTGTGAGTTTGTTCAATTCCGAGCATTTCGAAAAATTAGTGCTTTTGAGAGAGAAAAAGTTTACTTTGACTGCGACGGTTGACCAGAATTTTGACGCATCGCTTTTCTCTCTATTGTTTCGCTGCTAGGTTTATTTTGAGGTGTAAAATGAAGGTTAGGATCTATTTGATCGGAACGTCACATTCCGATACGAAACGTCACAAGAAATGTGGATGTTTCTTCTCTATTTTGGGACAAAACGTGGTCTGTTCACGTATCGGTTTGGCTGAAGAAAGTCATGAGATAGTGGGCGATTTCATAACATTTTGTGGTTGTTTCTTACTCATTCTAATGTTTGTTCTTTTCAACCGACATTTCCCATCGTTTCGGGTTGGAGAAGTATGTGTATGGGGTATTTAAGGGTTTTAGGGAGAGTTTGGCCCATTCTTTGTGTTATGGTACTTCTTTTGGATTTGATTTTCAAATAAGTCCTCCAATTCTTCTTTTTATGGCATTTTCGCTTACAAAATCACATAAAAATGTATTAAGAGGTTTCAAATTATGTTTTATGAATTATGAGCATTTTTGACACATTTTATGTGAATTATGATTGAATTTGAGATGATAAAAATCGTAAAAATATGTATAAAAATAAACATTATAGGGTTACACTGACGCAAGCTTCTAGACAGACTCAGACGACCTTAGATCGTAATCAGGTTATTTATTTTGCCTAAATGGAGGCGCATTGTCATGGAAGAGTTCCATGCAATGTACTGTAGCAGATTCTTCAACGGAAGCAGAGTATATAGCCACTGCAGAAGCGGCTAAAGAAGTTGTTTGGATAAAGAACTTTTTGGAGGAGCTAAAAGTAGTTCCGAGCATCTCGAAACCAGTGGATCTATATTGTAACAACAATGGAACGATCACACAAGCAAAGGAACCGAGATCTCACCAAAAGTCCAAGCACATACTGCGACGCTTCCATCTAATCAGAGAGATCATACAAAGGGGTGATGTTAAAATGTGTAGAGTGCCATCGGACGACAATATCACCAATCCATTAACTAAACCACTCCCGCAAGCGAAGCATGAGGGTCATGTTAGGTCTATGGGCATAAGATGCTTAGAGTTGGCCTAGTGCAAGTGGGAGACTGTAGGATTAGTGCCATATACCAACTGTATTTGTGCTTGGAAATGGATTATGTATTAAGACATTATTATTTATTCAATAAAGGTTGTTTCTTATATATCTGTGTGTATGGGTTGTGAATGTAAATTTCTTTTATCAACCATGAATGTCACTTCGGGTTCACGTCATCAGAATAAGTGATTCTGATAGTAGAACTGTGAACCAACGAATGACATTCGAAATCGTCCCTAGTGATATGTGGGATATTAGTGATTCTCATATAAATAGTTTGTTTGTTCGTGCGACCTGAAGTCACCATGGATTCCTGCATGTGGAACTGCATACTTTAATATGATCCTACATCATATTAAGTGATATGTGGGATATTAGTGATTCTCATATAAATAGTTCGCTTGTTCGTGCGACCTGAAGTCACCATGGATTCCTGAAATGTGGAATTGCATACTTTAATATGATCCTACATCATCCATAACGGGATGATTATTAAGGTCATCATTAGGTATGGACTGAATCATGACGAGGAATGTGAGTGACCAAGATGGGATTTGTTCCTCTCGACAAGAGGGAGATATCTCTGGGCCCCCTGATGAACTAGGACTGAAGGAAATGCATGGCCATGCTCAAAAGTGATTAACATGTGTTGTTAATATCAGTTTGTATTTACTCAGTCTAATTCTCGATCAGGAAAGGGACTTTGATCAAACTCAAGGACGACATATTACCGTGCCTTGTGATCGAGACGTATGTCGTAGAACAAAAGTAATAAGCAAATGTCTATTCAGATAGGTTTATGATCGCTGATCATTTCATTTAACATAGGTAGTCATGACATCAGTCTAGAGGTTACTCATGACTTACGATCTTTAGAACATCGTTGCCATCGTTAAATGGAACCTACACGGTCACACAATGAACTCCATTCGTACAGGATGAAAATACCTCAATAACAGTTATACATGTGATGTATAAATGGGTGAAAGAATAAATCAAATATTGGATATTTGATTGTGCTGCAATTACTGTTCATGCGCAGGAATTACTGTTCACGCACAGGAATTACTGTTCACGCGTTCGAACAAGCATATGGTATGCATTGATTTCCTTAGCGGACAAGCATTGTTTATATGGAAACGATGGTCCGTTCGAAGCAGAAATTACTGTTCACGTGGCAGGCAGGATTTGTTTCCTTAATGAAAGTTGCCATTCTTTCACCCCTCTGAAGTTCGCATGGATACGAGTAGAGGTTCTCTATTTTGAGAATTTGCGAGCGATCGATCTTCATCCCTAGGAGAAACAAGGAGGTCGTGAGTCGAGCTTCAGGAAGGAGAAGGTTGCAAGTCAGAAAAGTTCAGACCTCATCCATTCTTCATCTCGCGGATCAGGAACATCCGAGGTATAAATTTTAATAGTTAATCTCATACTTTTATTCCCTTAATGTAGATCCTAGGGCGGGTTAAATTCATAGGTTCCGCTGCGCATGTAACGTACATGGCTGTGGATCTCCCAACATGTTGTTAATATTATTTTGTATTTGTTCAGTTTAATTCTCGATCAGGAAAGAGACTTTGGTCAAACTCAAGGATGACATACTTCCATGCCTTGTGATCAAGACATATACCATAGAACAAAAGGAATAATGAAATGTCTATTCAGATAGGTTTACGATCACTGATCATTTCATTTAATATGGGTAGTCAAGACAGCAGTCTAGAGGATACTCATGACTTATGATCTTTGGAAGATCGTTGCTAGCGTTAAATGAAACTTACACGGTCACACAAAGAACAATGTCTAGTCGGGAAAGAAATGCTCTTAAATGATTATACATATGATATATAAATAAGTGAAGGAAATAATCGATCATTGGATGATTGATTTGAAAGATTATGTAAAAATCAGAACAGTTTTGTTGGCAACAGAACAGTTCCGTTGCCAAGGGAAGTTCCGTTGGCTATGGAACAGTTCCGTTAGCAACAGAACTCAGCCAATTCCTCGGCAGCCAAGTTTTTAGATTAGGAAACGCTATTATGTTAGTAACGGAATAGGTCCGTTGGGAACGGAATAAGCGCTGGAATTAGGGTTTTAATTATGGTAACTGAGCAATCATTCACCTGCCTCTCTAGTATAAATAGAAGGGCAGTCCCCTTCAATTACATACACAATATAGAGCATGTGCCGTAATACAGAGAGAACGAGAGAGAGCTTCCTGAAAGTATTTCCGGACTCGTCTAGCCGAGTACGGTTATTCTGACGTTTCGAAGTTCAACGTGGATACAAGTAGAGGTCTTCTACTTTGAAGACTAACGAGCGATAAATTTCTTTACCCTGGGAGAAGCAAGGAGTTCGTTCGAGTCAAGCCTTAGGAGCATGAAGGTGAAGGAAGCAAGATGGAAGTTCGTTCAGACCTACATCCGCTTCTCTCTCCCGGATCAGGAAGATCCGAGATATAAATTTTAATAGCATAATCTCATACCTTTATTTCTTTTACAATGATCCTAGGAAGGGTTGAACCCGTAGGTTCCGCTGTACATGTGACGTACATGGCTAAAGGTTTCCCAACAAAATCAACCGGAACCATTTACATTGATGATTACTATTGTTCAAAGTATTTATATAAACTATATGCATTGCAGACACGTGTCACCTATTGTTAAAAATAATACAAAAAAGAATTCAAGAGTAGGTGTTTCGAACATGTGACCGGTTGATCAAAACCCATCAACTCTACCACCATACCATAAAAATATAAGTGATTAATTTCTATTGTTATCCTTTTTATATTCAAGAGAAGTTGATATTGCCATTTTGAAATTCAAATAATCTGCTGCCACGTGCAAGAAGGGGAATTGACGTCCAAAATTATAGATAGTATAAATATCGTCTACATAAACAAGCATAAGGGTTAAAGAATTGTGAGATTTGCAAATAAATAGAGAGGTATCGGCTAATAATTGTTTAAAACCCAAAGTATTCAGTGAAGTACTTTATTTGTAATACGAGGTACGAGGTGCTTGCTTCAAGCCGTATAGTACTTTCTTTAATACAAATACATGATTAGGAAAGTTGGGATCTTGGAATCCTTGGGGTTTTTCGATAAGAACATATTCAGATAAATCACCTTTAAGAAAAGCATTATTGATGTCTAGTTGACGACAAATCCTATTTTTTGAGATGACAGTGGATAAAACTAATCGAATTGTTGTTGGTTTGATGACTGGACTAAACGTTTCATCATAATCAATACTATATTCTTATGTATGTCCCTTTGCAACTAAACAGGCTTTATATCGAGCTATCAATCCATCAGAATCTTTGTTGACCCGAAATATCCATTTACACTTTATTAGTGCTTTTTCACTAATGGCTCCAGTTAGAGTCCAAGTGTCATTTGTAATTAGTGCATTCATTTCTTCTTCCATTGCTTTTCGCCAATGTGGATGTGTATTAGCTTTTGTGAAGCAAGTTGGCTCAAACTCTATATTTTCACGGATTGTCTTTAGAGCCACAAAATCGGGATGTAATTTGAGTTTTGCTATATTCGACTTACTTCTTGATTGCATGGGGTGTGTTTGGATGGTTGTCTGGATGGAGGTGATTGTGTCTGTCACCATAGGTGTAGATGATTGTGATGTTAGAAATAGATGTAGTAGGGTTAGGTCTGGATGGTGAATTAGCGCTAGGATAGGTGTAGATGATTGTGATGTTAGAAATAGATGTAGTAGGGTTAGGTCTGGATGGTGAATTAGCGCTAGGTTCTGGTGGTGCAGATATGGTACATGGATTATTAGTTAAAGAAGGCAAAGGCAAAGAATGTCGAATAATAGTAAATGAATTTTGTGAGATATTTGTGGCTGGTTTTTTGATAGAAGAGAAAGAATGTTGAGATATTTCTTGAAAAGGGAAGATATTTTCCTCAAATATATTGCGAGATATATAAATTCGATTAGAACAAACATGTAGACATTTATATCCTTTTTGTGTTGAAGAATAATCAATAAACACACAAGGCAAATGATTTAGATTCCAATTTATGGTTGTTGTATGGTGTAAGATATGAAAAACACAAGCACCCTAGACTTTTTATAATGGACAGTATGGTGGTTTTTTGTAATTTTTTTCATAAAGTGAACAGGTCTGTTTGCTTAAGATAGGAAGTCTATTAATGGCATACACAATTGATGAAATGATTTATGGCCAATAAATTAAAGTAATATTAGCTTGGGAGATAACAGAGAGGCCCAACTCAGTAGTCAGTAAAACACAGGCCGAATTTTTTTCTATACATGCCGAACTGTATTAATCACATATCACGAATGAACTGTATTAACGTTGGCCCTATCATTTTGGACTTTTTTTTTTTTTTACCACTATTGAGAAAAATAAAGCAACAGTTGCCACTGGTTTGAAAATAATGTGGTAACTACCATTTCCGCCACTATTAGTGGCGGAACAACATTTGTTCCGCCACTAGTAGTGGCGGAACAGTAGATTTTCGCCTACGCCAAAAACGGCCCATTTTACGCACTAAACGTGGTTAATTAGTATTAAAAATCTTGTTCCGCCACTAGTAGTGGCGGAACATGTTAAAATATTTCATTAAAGATTAACATGGCTCATGAATGGGTAATTAGCGTAAAAATTGAAGAATTACTATGTTCCGCCACTATTAGTGGCGGAACAGTGCATATTTCACTGTTCCGCCACTATAAGTGGCGGAACAGCCAAATGAACTCCTTAAATCGACTTGAAAAACGCGAAAAAAACCACTGTTCCGCCACTATAAGTGGCGGAACAGTGAAAATACTCTCTGTTCCGCCACTAGTAGTGGCGGAACATGTGGTTTTTCACTGTTCCGCCACCGATAGTGGCGGAACAGCCAAATTTTCCACTCGGACACGGAAAACGCAAAAAAAAAAAAAACGGACTGTTCCGCCACTACTAGTGGCGGAACAGCTACTAAACCCAAAAAATCCCATTTTTATTGCTCTTTCTCTCTCCGCTTCCCCCATTAAAACATTCAACCCGACGGGAACAAAAAAAAACGATTTTTTGGGCGATTTTTGAGCGGAAAAATTCCCAAAAAAGTAAAAATTGGAGGAGAAAGGAAGAATTAGAAGGAAGAAAAAGAGAAAGGTAATTGATTTTATTTTATTTTAAGTTATTTTGAGGTTAGGTTTAGGTTTAGGTGTGGTTTTGGTATTTTTTGAATTGATTGAAATTTGGATGAAATAAGTTTGAATTAATTGAAGTTAGATTAATTTGTTAGAGTAATTTGTTTGATTGATTTGAAATAATTGATTTGAAATTATTGTTTAAAATTAATAATTATTTTTTCAAATATGTGAAATATGAATAAGGAAGGTGAAGGTTAAGGAAGAAGGTGAATGTGAAGGTGAAGGTGAAGGAAGAAGATATTAGATTTATTTGGTATGTATAATTTATATAGTATTTTTTTTAAATTATGAAAGTATTTAATAGGGAAAAAAAAATTTAGTAGGGAAAAAATATTCTAGAAAATTGGTTTAGGGGAAAAAAATTATTTTGTAGATAGGGGTAAAATATATTTTTAGAGGAAAAAATATTTTAGAAAAATATTTGAGGGGTAAAAAATATTTTTAGAGGAAAAAATATTTTAGAAACATGTAAGAATTTTTTATTTTAATTTCAAGAAAATAGTTTTTCCGGAAAAGATGTCATCCGGAGCCGGTTCAAGTCGAGGCGGGCATAATCGGGCGAACAAAGGGAAGGCTCCGATGGTTGAGCCCCAACGTCCGACATATCGTCAACTAAATGTATTACAAGACAGACACACGAACGAGAAATTTCGAGAAAAAACGCCGAGTACATTGCCTGGGGTTATCGGTTCGAGCAAAGCATCACACATCGGTAATGTATTTAAATATGATTCTATATATGTATTTATTTGATTACGTAAAAATATTTTACTTATATTTTTCGTTAATGCAGTACCATGGAACTATCGATGACGAGCCATATTTTTTGAATGCATGTTTGTTACAAACACGAAAAATCGGTCATATTCCTATCGAGGCTACTATGATAAGTGCTCTGCAGGAGCGGTGGAGACCGGAGACACATACGTTTCATATGCCACACGGGGAAATGACCATCACCTTGGATGATGTTTCATGTTTGTTGGGGATGCGGGTTGATGGTACGCCGTTGTGTTTGAATACTGGAGATATTAGTTGGGTAGATAAAGCGACGGAACTGCTCGGAAAAACCCCACCGGTAAATATGTTCAGAGGTGACAAAAGAAAAAGCAAGATTTTAGTTTATAAGAAATGGTTTATGGAAAAATTTTCCGATTTGGAAAATGACGCCCCACTCTTAAGGGTGCAACAATATTGTCGAGCTTATATCATAGCCTTCTTCACCGATGTTTTATTTACCGACTCAAATGGAGATTCATATTCCCTCATGCCATTAGTGTTTATTGAAGATATAGAAAATTTGCACGAGTGGGCATTTGGGAGTGCGGTTCTCGGTTATCTGTATCGAGAGCTGTGTAAAAGCACTGGCCCAAGTCGGAAAAATATGGGCGGTTGCGTGCTATTATTACAATTATGGGCGTGGATGCATTTTCCTGCTCTTCGACCGGATGTTCCGTTGACCCCCGAAAGAGTGAATATGTACGAAAATCCGGATTATAATGATACGGTTGGAATGCTGTTTATTGGTGCTACTAGGAGAGACGATAGGATCTACACTCATTTGCTGTCACGTCGGGACTTGTTCGACAGTCAGTCAGCAGATGAGGTGGATTGGGCACCGTATGAAGAAATTCGCCCGAGACTGCCACCCATTTGTGGTGAAGAAAGAGATACATGCTTACTCTCTTTGCCGTTGATTTATATGTGGATTGTCGAGCGTGTCCGCCCTCAGAGGGTGATGCGACAGTTCGGGTATCGGCGAAAAATCCCCCCGCAAAGGAGGCTCCCGTATATGATGAAGAATTACATGACTGGCAACAAGGCCGCGGAGACAATTGGCCGGAGATTCACAAGAAGTGGATTTATCTTTGGGAGAGTAAATGGTTACGAGCCCCAAAACGTAAGCCGCCACCGTACGATTCCAGCCAAACCGACGCATACTTGAGGTGGTATTACAGTGAGTCCGATCCGATAGTGCAGTCTCAGGTTCCGCACGGATCGAGAACATACCGCCCTATTGTTCCAGACAAAAGAGCCGCGGTAAATATTTTCCATAAAGTTTTTAAGTTTAATAATATTTTTTTGTGTTTTGTAATATTTTTCACAATTTGTTACGTTTAAAATAATAAATATTTTTCGAAAGGCACAAAGCATGAGGGATGGAGCTGCCATAGGATTGAAGATGTTCAGAGAGATTGGTTCGACGAGTTTAATAGAAATAAAAGCCGGCATAAAAAAATGGTTAGGATTCACAAAAATGTCATTGGAGCAGCTTAATGAATTTAATGGGGGAGATGAATGGGATATTCTGAATACGCCAGAGGGAGGAGAAGAAGGAGGAGGAGAAGAGGAAGGCGGAGAAGACTTTAGTCAACTCACTCAGAATCAAACTCAGACTCCTCAGATGATGACTCGAGCAGCGCTAAAGAGGAGAGCAGCGCAAAAGAGGAGAGCAGCCGGCAGAGGATGTTAGGGTGTTATCATGTTGGAGTTTTTTATTTTAGGATTTATTATTTTCTCGGTTTGTTATTTTAGGATTTGTTCTCGTTATGATTTGTTATGTTACGGTCAGTTTTATTATTTTAGGTTTATTATGTTATGGCTTGTTAGAAAAATTAGTAACGGTTTTTTAAAATTAGTAACGGTTGTACTAAAATCCGTTACTAAATACACGATTAGTAACGGTTCTTTCATAAAAACCGTTACTAAATACTCGATTAGTAACGGTTCTTTCATAAAAACCGTTACTAAATACGATTAGTAACGGTTCTTTCATAAAAACCGTTACTAAATATTCAATTAGTAACGGTTCTTTCATAAAAACCGTTACTAAATACACTATTAGTACCGGTTCTTTCATAAAAACCGTTACTAAATACACGATTAGTAACGGTTCTTTCATAAAAACCGTTACTAAATATTCAATTAGTAACGGTTCTTTCATAAAAACCGTTACTAAATACAGTATTAGTACCGGTTCTTTCATAAAAACCGTTACTAAATACACGATTAGTAACGGTTCTTTCAGAAAAACCGTTACTAAATATACTATTAGTAACGGTTCTTTCATAAAAACCGTTACTAATTTTACTGGTTCTTTCATAAAAACAAATATTAAAGAAAAACAAGCTATTAAAGAAAAACAAATATCAAACTACAAGTTCTTAAATAAAAACAACAATTTAAAACACAAGTTCGCAAATAAAACAACATATTGGTGCAGGGTGTCCGGGTATTTGTTATGTTACAATTTATTATTTTAAGATTCCGTTCTATATTGGCCTCCTCCCCTTTGCGTGCACCTTGGTGCAGTGTGTCCGGGTAATTTGCAAATACTGCAATTTTTCCCACGACTCTCTTTGTTCATGGTGTCCATACTATTGTGGAATCGTTTCTCCTGTCTTCTACCGCGCTGTATTCTTCCGTTCGAGTCTTTCCGTACAAGTTTATCACCAGGAACTAATGTAATATCACAAACTTCTGCGCGTGGCCTCCAATGCGATTTGTCCTTAACAGGATAGAAACTCATATTGTATGTACGCCTCAGATTATCTAGTGAATAACATTTATTAATGAACGGCTCGTGCGAAACCCGTTTGTGCATGCAAACTGCTATGATATGTGAACACGGATAATGATATATTTGAGGCTTCTGGCACCCGCAAGTACCTTCATTGAAATTGACTTCCCAAAGCTTTCCTCCTCTTCCGATACCACTAATCGTACGCCGAGGCATTGCCTGTATCTGATAGATTCCTCTGTTAAAATTATAACAAGTGACTGTATGGGAAGCAGCTTTATTGATCCTTCTCTCCAATTTTTCCATCAAAACAACATCGGGCCACCTATTTTGCGTGTTAGTAGCATTCTCTCCATATCTCACGTGATAAGAATTGAGCTTGTAAAAAGTCGCCATCACAATTGCCGTAACAGGCAGTTTTCTTATTCCTTTGAAAACAAAATTCATTATTTCAGCATTATTACTAGTTATTTCGCCCCACCGACGACCGTTCTCATCGTATGAAAGAGCCCATTTGCTTTTCGCCAATAGCGCTAACCATTACGTCGCCTTGTTTTTACTTTGCTTCTCAATTTTTTTCCATATTTTTTCAAATTTATATATATTGTGCGCTCGAGCTAATGGTGTTAACAACTGAGATACTGATTTGTTTTTTACGTGAGTACTCAAATTTGCTTCCAAATGACGCGAGCAATAACGATGAAATCCGTAAGGTTCCTTCCATTTGTCGCCCCTCATTGCATTTATTATTCCCGCGTGTCTATCCGAAATAATACACAAGTCATTGCGATTACCGAGTACGTTATCCAAACACTCAAAAAACCACTCCCAAGTCTCATTTTTCTCCCTCTCAACCAAAGCAAATGCTACAGGAAATAATTGACCATTTGGGTCTTTACCGATTGCCGTTAGTAAGGTTCCTAGGTATTTTCCGGTTAGAAATGTTCCATCTACTGTTAAAACGGGTTTGCAAAACTTGAAACCACTACGTGACGGGCCAAATGCCCAAAACAACCCTTCAAACTCGGTCTCACCGTTACTATTTATAGCACCAAGTCTAAAAGAGTAACGAGTACCGACATTTGCTTGTTTTTATTGCCGCCATATATTCGGGTAGCAAATTATAAGCCTCTTTCCAACCTCCGAATAAGAATCTAAGCGCGTGTTGCTTCGCATGCCAAGCCTTCCAATACGATATGTTATATTCATACTTCATTTTAATGGTTTCTATTATTGTTACGGGTTTAATTGCTAAATCTGCTCTAACAATATCTAGAACTAAACCCCCAACAAGCGCACTAGTTAATTGTTTGTGATCTTTTATAGGTGTTTCATGGTTGCATATGTGTGGTTGCACATATGTTTTAATCTGCCATAATTCTTGTTTATTTATTGATGCATGCAACCTCCAATTACACATGTCGGCTTCATGTTTAAGCTTGCAGCGCACAATATATCTCTCTTTGTCTGAACTAACGACTTCAATTTCTCGGTGACACATCACACTATATAATCTTATAGCCGATTGTAACTCTTGATTTCGTTTCAAATGTCTGACCCTTATATAACATTCCATCCCCTTCATGCATACTACTTCCCGATAGAACATCATTTCTCGCAAATTTCCACATTGAAGTATCTTCGAACTCCGCTGCCGGCGGATTGCCGAAAGTCCCCACATTACCCATTTGACCATCTTCTGTATAAATATATCCCGTCTGATAGTTCATTCCCTCCCTTTCTGCTTCGCCATCTCCATATATTTCTTCTTCATCTTCTGGACCCATTTCTGGTTCCTCATCTAATTCATCTTCATCATCTTCATCTTCTAATACCCTCCTATCAAATATCGGAAATTGACCCTGACAATCTCCAATATTCATTTCATTCTCATCCACATTTGCAACTACAGTTGTTCTACTACTAGTTCCTATATGGGATTCTTTATTTGGTTCTCGATCAACATATATTTCTAATTCTAGACCAACACTTCTGACGCGCTCAGCAAATTGAATTAGTTGTTTGTCATTCGTAATTTTTACTGGTCTAAAATGCCATTCGTTGCCGCTAAGATAAGGGTATTTACCTCGAATTAAAAGAGTGTCATTGGACGACCAACCAATATTTTCATAAATTTCATAACACAATTGGACATAATTTCTATTTGAAGCTGTACTTTCCGGTAAGACAGCAGGCTCAGATGGCTCGTAACTGCAGCCGTTGTTGTTCTGAACAATCCGACCATCGTAATATAGAAATATTACTGAGTTTTGTGCCATCGTCTTTCAAATATCTATTCTTTTTCCTAATTACAATAATATTTCAACAAGTCAAAAAAATATATACTAAATTGAACTAATTAATAAGTTTAAAAAATAATTCTTTACTAAATTACCTACTTTCTTCTTCCTTTTCTTTAACTTGCTTTTGCCTTCTCTAATTTTCCTCTTCTTCTAAAATATCTAATATCTAATATCTTCTTGCTTCACCTTCACCTTCTTCTTCTCCTTAATTTGAAAAAATAATTATTAATTTTAATCAATAATTTCAAATAAATTATTTTAAATAAATCAAACAAGTTAATCTAACAAATCAAACCAATTAATCTAACAAATCAAACAAATTAATCTAACTTCAATTAATTCAAACTTATTTTATCCTAATTTCAATCAATTCAAAAAAATACCAAAACTAACACCTAAACCTAAACTCAAAATAAAATAAAATCAATTACCTTTCTCTTTTTCTTTCTTCTAATTCTTCCTTCTAATTCTTCCTTTCTCCTTTAATTTTCACTTTTTTTATAATTTTTTCACTCAAAAATCACCCAAATATTCGTCCTTTTTTGTGTTCCGTCGGTTACGGAGAGTGAATGGGGGAAGCGGAGAGAGAAAGAGCAATAAAAATGGGATTTTTTGGGTTTAGTAGCCTGTTCCGTTTTTTTTTTTTGCGTTTTCCAGGTCTGAGTGAAAAATTTGGCCTGTTCCGCCACTATCAGTGGCGAATCAGGTGAAAAAACCACATGTTCCGCCACTACTAGTGGCGGAACAAAGAGTATTTTCACCTGTTCCGCCACTTATAATGGCGGAACAGGTGGTTTTTTCTGCGTTTTTCAAGTCAGATTTAAGGAGTTCATTTGGCCTGTTCCGCCACTTATAGTGGCGGAACAAGTGAAATATGCACCTGTTCCGCCACTAATAGTGGCGGAACATAGTAATTCTTCAATTTTTACGCTAATTACCCATTCATGAGCCATGTTAATCTTTAATGAAATATTTTAACATGTTCCGCCACTACTAGTGGCGGAACAAGATTTTTAATACTAATTAACCACGTTTAGTGCGTAAAATGGGCCGTTTTTGGCGGGACGAAAATCTACTGTTCCGCCACTACTAGTGGCGGAACAAATGTTGTTCCGCCACTAATAGTGGCGGAAATGGTAGTTACCACATTATTTTCAAACCAGTGGCAACTGTTGCTTTATTTTTCTCAATAGTGGTTAAAAAAAAAAAAGTCACCATTTTGTTTTGGTGAGTGTGGACAAGAATTATGGATTTTAATTTAGCATATCTTGATTCGAGGAATAAATACTTTGTTTTATTATCAATTTGCACACACTTTATGGTACTTGAGAGAATGTTAGAATTGAGGTTAGGTCAGATTTGTTATGCAAAAAATAAATTTAGGTAAATCTAGAAAAGTCATCTATGAAAATTGCATAATATTTGAAACCACAATGTGAGATAACGGGGGCTGGACCCCATAAATCAGATTTGACACAAAATCTAAAAGCTTGGAAGAAGTAAAAGAATTTACAACAAGATTGACATAAATTAAACTTGAAAGAAGAAAAATTAATCAGTTTATTTCTAGCTAAATATTTAAGGACATCCATATTAGGGTGACAAAGCCTACCATAAAATTGGAGTTGCCACAGGAGCCAAGAATTCCATTTTATTCTGAGTTGCGGAAGTAGAAAGAGAATATAATCCATTAATGGGCCGGATTTGATGAAAAATGGCCTTGGTGGAACAATCCTTGATTAAACATAAAGAGGGAGAAAATTCAATTATTTTGTCATTTTCTCGAGAAAGTTTATCAATACTTACTAATTTCTTTACAATTGTAGGGACAAATAAGATATTAGATAAAGTTAGGATTTAGAAGAAGAAGAAATATAAGTATTTCCAATATGAGAAATTTTTAAACCCGTACCATTTCCGATCATGATGTGATCATTGCCTTGATAGTTGGAA
Source organism: Juncus inflexus (assembly GCA_024447665.1). NCBI lineage: Eukaryota > Viridiplantae > Streptophyta > Magnoliopsida > Poales > Juncaceae > Juncus > Juncus inflexus. The sequence continues at coordinate 9,868,862 of JAJHPC010000010.1, forward strand.
GGTGCAGATGGATTATTGAGATCCGGAGTAAGGTGGTGAGTAGCACCAGAATCTAAATACCATTCAGATGCTTGGTGAGGTGGTGGGCTAGAATGGTAGACCGATGGTGCTGACTAATAAGCTGCCGGTTGAGATTTTGTACTGGAATTGGCATATGAAAGTCTCGGAGGTCCCTGTCTAGGGATTCTATTATAACAGTCCCGAGCAGTGTGATTTGTTTTTGTAAAAAATTGGCATGCCTTAGGTTTGGACCATTTGCCTTTTTGTTTCTTGGAAGATTGTTGTTTGTATTGTTGTTGGAATACTTGGAGGAGTAGGTATTAAGGGTGGATTAGAATTATGAGAGGTAGGTTTATGAGTAACATATGCTTGAGGAGTGGCAATTAAGGCATTCGATTCTAATGATTCCCTTCAGCCATCATCGATACAGGACTAAGGAGAATTCCTTGAAAGTCAGTGAGGGAAAGTTTGGCGTTTGTAGAGGTAATGGCATATTTCGAGTAACGAAAATCAGGTCCAAGACCCCTAATAGTAACCATAATTATGTCATCATAATCGACTGGACTATTAATGAATGACAGTTGATCGGTGAGAGTTTTTGATTTTGTGAAAATATTCAGTGCAAGAAAGATTAACCTTTTGAATATTTTGTAGTTTGGTTCTGAGGTCATGAGCAATGGCAAAGGAGTGAGAAGAATAAGTTTTATTCAGATGCAGCAGCTGTTGTATGGCAATGAAGTACTTGAGGCAAGGTTGTGTTAGATAGCGAACCGAGAATCCATCCAAGGATCAATTGATCTTGTTGTTGGTAATCAAGCATTTCTTCTTTGAGAGAAGAGATAGATACATTTGGGTTATAATTTTCAACCACTTGAAGTGAGATTGTGACCCCGAATGATTGAAAGTATCTGAGATTTCAAAAGGAGAAAAATTGTGTTGTCTAATTTGATTGGAATGGGATGGCTGAAGGTAGTTAACTTGGGGGTTTGATTGTCCGGGTTGGTGGTAGCGGCATGATTGAGACTAGTAGTTTGAGAAGAATTTGAGGCCATTGTAATGAGAAAAGAGTGATTTTTTGTCGAATTTGGAGAGAATTTTGAATTTTGAGATTTTGAAACGTGTAAATGCAAAAGATGAAGTGAACATGAGAGTTTGCTGGTACCAAAAAAAAACAAAGAACAATGGGTAGCGGTTTTATTAACTAACCGTAAAGAAAAATGGCGTCTTGAGAAATTAAGTTGGCTGGAAAAATGGATTTTCAGAATTTGTGACGGATTTGAAGCTCTGGATATTATGAAAATTTTGTTAATTAGAGAGAGAGAGAGAGAGAGTAAATTGGTTTTTCTTTATCAAGATTGCAAATAACGCGTAGCAGTATGTAGCGTTAATTTTTTTTTGTAGTGAATAGCGTTTAGTGAATGCTATAACAGACGATATAATATATGTAATAATTTGTAGCGGATGATATTATTAAATATCATCAGAGTAAAAAAAAATATTTTGTAAAAGAAGAGCAATTGTTTGGCTTATTTTTAATAAAAAAATATCTTAATTATATTATTTCTTCATTAGTAAGTTCTTAAATTCAAACATCTTATTTTATAGCTCAAACTAAGTTATTTAGAGTTAAAAATATATAGCGAAAATGAAATCACAACGTGCAGCGTTTAACTCCTGACGAGTAGCGTTTCGTGCTATAGCGCATTATTTGTAACTATGTTTTTTATTGATATTAGGTCGACCCTCGCTACGCTTAGGATGGGCTGAAAATAATTTTATATTTCAAAATGACATTGAAAATAATTTTAACAACCTACTGATAAAACTGAGATTTGAGAGGAATTACCGATATTTTAGAGTATCAATGTTAAATTTTGACTTGAAAATAATAATGAATAATAATCATAATGATAATATATTTTCTTTTTATATAGTATAATATGAAATACTTATTACCTCAGCAAAAAATAAAGAATATGAAATCATTTAAAAAAAAATTAATTAGTCAATACTTTCATAAGGCACAAATTGGATCTATATATCGTCTCTTTTACATTTGAGATAATATGGATATACATAACAAATCTCTGATATAATTAAAACCCTCAATGGTATAAAAAATAACAACACTACTACTCAATTTTAAAGTACTGCTCATAAAGAAAATATGAATGACATGGATGGTAATAGTGTTAAAATATAAGGGCATTTATTGAAAGGAAACTACGGCCACAAAAAATCATAATCATAATATATCATGTGGCGAATTATGAATTGAATAATATATTCATTTGAAAATGACTCGTTACATATGTGTAAGTATCAGGCTTCGCACAGAATATCCGGAAGAGGGACATATGTCATTCATATGTTCAAAGTTCGTATTCTTGATAGAAGTATATATATTACAGATTAAGATTAATCCTACTCTCACTACTAATAGAAAAATACAAAACTTCTTATAGAAGTATGCAAATTAGAATCCCTAACTTCTCGTTGTACACATTCTACTCAATTTCAGCCTCTAATCCATAACAGACTTCCAAAAATTACACTGTTATTATTCTGTTGATTTTGTGCCATCTATTTCTCTAAAACAAAATAATCAACACTTGAGGCCCAATCATGAACAAAGTCCAACATAATACTTCAGCCCAAATTCTTGTGGAAGGTCTCATCTACAGAATTGTCGCCTCCATTGCTGTACAATACGAAGCTGCCTCCATCTTCTCTTAACACTCCCCCTCCTAATGTTTTGATAGAGTAACGTTATAATAGTTGTGTTTTAGTTAACTTTTATTTTTTAAAATACATGTGTTTTATATATTTGCCCAAAATAAAACTTTTGTACGGGGTTCACCACTAGAGAAAAATATTTTTTGCCTCTCTACTATATACAGTCAAACTTCGTCACCATTATTAATAATGCATTATATATGGTTCTAATTAGCTTCCCTATCAAATTTACATTATTTTAAATAAATGACCTCGCGCATCACGAATGAATATGACAGGAGGTTGTTCATAACTAGTTGTTCTCTTTACTCATGCTCCAAATGAAAAAAAAATTAAAGTAACAATATGTAATGTGTTTAAAATCCATTTACTCATATATAATATTATGTTTGTTTTGATTTATAATCAAATTACACATTAAAACTTTAACCTGGAGCAACTAATAAAAATTTGTTTTTTGTCATGTCTAATTGAAATATGGTGACTATTTCTTTTCACTATATTTGTACGCAATGCTTGTGCAACTTGTAGCGTGTTATCTCAGCTCACTATTTACATTTGTTTATTAGGGTTATGAGATGACAAAAGACTAGAAGAGTAACTGCTAAGAATGTACGGCTTGATAGTACAAAATTTGTCGAGACGTGGGATTTGTACGACAAGAGAATCTAGTTGGGCAGCCACGCGTTCCAATGAAATCCATCTTCGTGTCCTCTTGTGCACTTTACATCCTTTACTGGATAAAGTATCTTTCTTTTTAACTACTTGTTTCTTGATATAGTATCATACGATATTATATGCACTTGCTCTTTCCTACCCTCAAATCAAATGGAGATACTTTATTACTAGGTGACAAAAGAGTAAGGACTCCTCTTTACTTTTCTTTGTTTTTTTTTCAAAAAAATCAACGAAAGATAATGAAATGAAAGTTAAGGTTATATTATTAACAAGATAAGGAACTCCAAAAATAATAAATGCGGCCAGATAAGATTTGTTCAGGGAACTAACTATACGTGAAACAAAACATTGTTGAAGGGGGTATATCCGTATAGGCGCACAATTCGGCACAAGAGGACAAGCCAAATATTGTCTCTTCAAGTTGATGCAAAATATGGAAATATGTAGTTTCCTCATAAATTTCAATAAATGTCCATTTGATTTTTCCTTTACATTTTATGACGCTTTCTATGCCTCTCACTAGACTACCAAATGAACAGGAGCCTAAGAAAAAGATAGATCTTCCTTTTCTAAAGAGTAAAGGACCACCAGAAGTCCACACAATACAATCTATGCAATAATTCATGTAACAAGTCATTTTTTGCTTAAATGTTCAAAAAAAAATCTCCATTAAATTGCTGATTACATTAGAATTAACATAAATTCTAAGATTATAAATATAGAACTATTACAACCACATAATAAAATTGAGCATGGACTTGAATTATAATTAAAATCATGTCTATCCATATGAAAAGCTCCTCATGTTTCTTTTTCTAGATATGAAAAGCTCCTCATGTTTGTAAAAATCGCATATCATGCATTGATCTCTTAAAAAATCAATTAACATCCTCTATACAATTTAATTTATCAATCTTTAATGACATAGTTAAACCACATTTTCCTTCAAGGAAGAAACGAAGTTTCAAAATAGAACGAAAAAAAAGAAAATGAGATATATTTAGAGATAAGAGAAAGAGAGTTGAAATGGATATTGAGTAGGAGAAAAGAATCAGAAAAAAGATCATAAGCTCATGACTTTGTATTTGAGTATAAATCACAATAAACTATAAATCACTATTTCAAAATTAATTAACATCAAATAAAAACTGTGAAAAAAAATATTTTTCATTCTATAAAAAATTTACAGAGAAGATAGAAATAAAGATAATAAAGATCAAAAAGATGTACAAGAGAAATAACGAGAGATAGGGGATAAAAGAAATGACCCAATTAAAAGACATGGGAATACACAAGTTCTGAAAAAAAATTATATTGCCGGGAAAAAATCATACAATGAAATACTTTTTAGAAAACATGCAATATCCAAAAAAGGGTCACATACAGCACTCCCACCATAAATTGCTAGCTTTAACAAGTATAATGTCTTTGCTTGTCACAGAAAATTTAGACTTGACAAAAAAGGGGACAGAAGAAAAAAGACATTGTCGATTTATGTGAACCTACAATCCTCCATGTTCATTGTCGATTTATGACCTTCTCTATCCATCTCTTTTTTTAATTAGTATGATTTATGGTTTAGATCTTATGAGCTTTTGGACGGAAGAAAGATGACAGACATAATTATGGAAAACAATCCATTTAACTCTATCTCTGATAATGACTTGTTATTTACCTCAAAAAAGAAGAAGAAGAAGATAAATGACTTTATATGCAAGAATTGAGATAATGGCTTTTATCTACAAGAATTAATTAAGAAAAAGAGATACACATAGGCAGCACTACTTACAGTTGACTAAATTATTGTGCATACGGTAGGCTGCTTTTTAGGCACTATTCTATGTATAACTATTTTCACTTTGTTTTCAGATATTTTCTGTTTTTGCCTTTTTTTATTGTTTGATATCCATGAATTAACACCACTATGGTGATCTGTCATGTCGGATTTAAAAGACTAATTTTTCGGCTACTCATTTCTTTTATTATATTCAATGTGACCTATCACAAAGACTCCACAAATGTATACATATAGTTGTATTTTTCTTTGAGATATGGTGTTGCATGACTATAAATCACACCGTTGTGTGAGGCCTTCTTTCCGCCAAAATAGAAGTTTATATTTTTCACAAAAACAATATATAAGAACACAAACATAATCTATATTTATCAATGGTTTAAAATTGCGAGATAGCGGTCCATAGTACTTGAGCTTTTTTTGTAGTAGATTGCGGTAGCGGACACTATTGCGTTGCAATTATCTTATAGCGGGCAAATGTTATTTTGTATAGTTATAACAAAATTTTCAACATTAAAATAAAAATAAAAACCGTCATAAATAAAAATAGTACAATAATTCATAATTAAATATGCACCACACAAAATTTATTGTTCACATTTAAACATGCGACATAAAATTCTAAAATAAACATATGAAAACTTAATTACCTTAAATAAACACACAAATGCTTAATTATCCAAAATAAACATAAATACTTAAACTAATTATTTACTCTTTAGATGAAGAGAAATTAACATTCATTATTACATCTTTTTCGGATGAACATGATGAATCAATTTCATCAGTTTAGAAAGGTAGAGTTTGAGTGTATCATATTTTTTTTGCCTTCGTTTGCCTCTGGAGAAAGAATGGTGTTTTACTTTTTTTGGGTTTGGGTTTGGGTTTGGGTTTATTATCTTCTTGGGTTTGGTTTAATTAATTATTCAGTTGGATTCAGGTGAATTAATCTCGGGTCTAAATAAAAAAACACAATCTAAATAGCAGTATAGCGTCAATTTTCCACTATTTTAACCGCAATAGCGGCACTATGGCGCCTGTAGAGGCGAAAATTCTATTGTTGCTATAATTTCGTCACGAGTTGCGTTCTATGGGTAATTTCCGCGTAATTGCGGTGCTATTTAAAAGACTGATATTTATATATAAATTAATTATATTAAAAAATAACTTGTATTTTCTTAAAAAAATATAGATTTTAATGGTTCTGAGAATCGCCGATTGTGATTCCGATTCAGCTGAATCAAGTTGGAATCGGCAAACTCTTATCGATTAATACACAATTCTACCGAGTCAACCGATTCCTATCCGATTTAGCTGATTCTAAATTGCTATTTTAGGGGAACGACTCCGGTTCCGATTCTGATTTTCTAACCTTGATTTAAGTGGAGTTATTATCTTCCATATTTTCCTAAAATCTGAGATTGTACATATTCCTCAAGATAGGAATCTATATGCACTTTTGACTGAGATCTCATCCTTAGTTCATCTCCAAGTAATTTGATCATTTCCATTAGTAAGGGAGATGGGATTAATATATAATAATGGGCTATGCAACTCATCTTCCGCAACTTGACTTAAATTAGGTGTGCATGGTATGTGCCAAGATCCTTGTTGGTAAAGTTCACTTATTGATCCATTTTGGATTAAAAAAAATGAGAAGAAGTTAGGGTAGTTATATTGCTGAATTTGTTCTGACCAGTTTGACATCCAGAATTCAAAGTTGTTTCTTTCCTTTGAAATTTTAGAAGAAGAGGTATAAAAAGATTTAAGTAAGGAGCTACATAATTTCCAAAGGTTTGATGCTTTTGAGATTACAGTGGGGTCATAAGAGAAGGGAAGTAATTTGAACGACTAAATTCTTCCAATTATATGTGTCCTTTCGATAGAATTTCGAAAGCCAAATCATAAGCAAGGCTTTTTTTCATTAAGACGATATTACTGCTCCCATTCCTTCTAATTCCTTTGGTTTATAAATACCTTTCCATTTTAGAGGTTATCCTGTAGACTTTCATTGTTTCCTTTTCATAGAAAACTTCGTCCAATCTTACCAATATTTTTTATTTTAACAATAGTCCGTAAATATACATAACATATGCACAATACACACATACATTAAGAAAACATATCTAACTCTATATGAAAATCTCTCTAAAAACTCTCTAAAATTTTGCTAGACGCGAGATTCGATATATTCACCTTTGAAAAGATGAAGCTAATACCCTACCATTAGATTATCCTAGTGACGGTGGATCTTATCAATATCTTTAATAAGACAATTAAGAAATTTGAAATTGACATAATTTATATTCGTAAAGCTGTTAGTACTACATTTTTAAGAATTTATTATCCTCCTATAGAAAGCTTATTCTTTTTCCACCCTGATAGACTTTCAGCGATTTTCTCTAGAAGAGGTTGAAAGTTTGATTTTCTTATTTTTTTTTTGTCAGATAATGGAAGTTCTTGATATTTGATTAAGAACTCTGTATAATTACACCTTAAATGCCCCACTACAGTATTCAAAGTAATGTATGTGCCAGAAGTTAAGCTGAAATTAGATTTATTATAGTTAATCCTTAAACTTGAAATGATCGCAAAGAAATTAAGAACAAATATATGTCTTCTGATAATTCATGTCAACGATGTATAAAAGAGGAATGGGTTGTTGGAACTATCGGATGGATAAAATTTCTTTCTGATAATTCATGGATATGTGTTGCCAATACATCCATAGATAAAATGAATAGATAAGGAGAGAGTGGATCTCCTCACTGTATTCCTCTTCTACAGTAAACTAATTTGTCTTTTGTTTGGTTGAGCCTTTTAGTATACTATTTTTTTATCCAAGTAATCCATTTACTGTTGAATCCTCTCTTTTGGAATACTTTTAGAAGGATATCCCAAGATATCATGTCAAATGGTTTAGTAATATCTGTACTTTAAAAGTTAGGATCGATATTTTAGAATTCTAGCTAAATGGGTGGGTCGGGTCGGTTAGGATCGGGTCACTTCGGGTTCGGGTCATTTGGGTTACGGGTCATTTGGATTACGGGTCTTTCAGGTCTCAGATCATTCGGATCTTGGATCATTCGGTTCTCAGGTCATTCGGGTCTCAGGACTCCAGTCTTTTGGGTTTCAGGCCGTTTGGATCTTGGGTCGCGGGACATTCTGGTCTAAGTTTCAGGTAATTCAGTGCTCGGCCAAATTAACATCTACATTTTAGTATCATGTTTGCTTTCTTTGTATCTTATTTTCAGCACTTTTTATATTATTTCAAGTTTATTTTATTAGAATTCAGTTACCGCTAATATTTACTTTCAAATTCAGGAAAGAAGCGAATTTGGGGCCAAATGGAGCTTAAAAGGAGCAATTTGGAATTACATACAGGGAAGCCGAAGTTGGATCATAGACTAGGCTTTCGGGCCCGGTCTTTATTACCGCAACCGTGGGTCGTTGTCCAGCAGCGGTCGAGGTGAAGGGTGTCACATTCTGATTTGGAAGGCGGCGATTAATTCTTCTGGAATGTCACATATTTAGCATTCTAGATCTAATTGTGAGGAAAGAACATACTCCTTTGGCAAGAACAATAAATTAAAGACAATATTTGATCTTCAATCTAGCTTAGACAGTAAGAGAATATTTGATTAGATCTTGATTGAGGTTTTATATTTGATAGGATTTTGGATAGATTTATTTCTTCTTTACACTTACCGACACTTCACCTACAAAAGGGTGACCCTTGTGACCGGCCATAGTATCGCGAAATTATCATAGTTTGTAGTAGAAGCTGAGTTTCATTGCAAGAGAAAGACAAATAATCTTGTACTATTTTATGTATCACTTTATTTGTCTTTTGGATTTAGTGATGTGCTCTCGTAACTAAACCTCTTTCTAGGGTAGAGTTCGAGCTGTTTAAATACACTTTATTTGTCAATGTATTTTTAGTCTCATATTTGTTTGAGCTGTTTAAATACACTTTGTATTTTGTTTTGTGCTTTTTTAATCCAAACCGAGACATATCTGAGATTTATAGGTCAGCATAAAAGTAAGCCGGGAGAAACTAGATCTCTAAGACTAGACCTAGCGCCTTGGTGTTAGACCAAGTGGTAAATACTGGAGGGCAGGTGTCGAATTACTTACCCCTTCAGACTGAGATCATGGAGGTGGAACCATGTCGATTCAAATAACAAATCAACATTAGGTAGAGCGAGTACTGGATTGGCATTCTATTTTGGGGACAGTGTCGAGGAGTCGGGAGGACCAGAAGGCCTGCTCGAGGAGGTTAAGTGAGAGTCACTCGGCGTAAGGACAAGTGAGAGACCCTTGCATTACAAGAAGAAAGTTCAGCGATTGTGGCAAGTTGGTACAGAAAGGACCTCCTAGAACACATCATGGCTCTCGATTCCAAAATAGTTTGATGATAGGTGACAACCCTCTAGACGATGGAGAACTAGAGCAAGGAGGTTGTCAAACCCGTAGCACAAGGAAGGACCCCCAGCTAAGTAGAAATGAACACAACACCGACAAAGGCGAGAGAGATCAGACATAGATCTACGAATGAGCTTGAACTCTAAAATCATCTTTTGTCAACCAAGGGTCTACGTACTATCGCGGACGAGGATCGTGACAACCTAGTCCATGGCTCGATAAGCGAGCACCTTATTTTATTTTATTTTTATTTATTTCAAAAACCAAAACAAACTAAAAGATTTAATCCGAACTGCATTAAAGAAACTGAACTATCTACTCCTCCCACTGGATTCGACACCCAAAGTAGTACGCATAGATCCTGCGCTTGCGATGGAAACTATGTAATTTAGGCTAATTTGGAAAACTATTTTATTATATACCCTCACATCACATCAAGTTTTTAGATTCTTGTGTGATTGGATATTAATTTTTCTATTTTTATTTTCATTTTTCTTTTTGTTTTATTTTTTCAGGACATGACGCTGGCCGAATCAGTTGTTAGACACCCACTACGAAGCAGGATGAATAAATTAGCGAGCGTTAATGATTCGATAGCAATCGCAATGGAAGAATCTGCGTCTACTGTTAATCAAACCCCGATAGTGGTAAATCCAACCGTTACCGAGGAGAATTTACCTATATCTGCTACAGACCAAGCAGCTACCGAGGGAGAGAATCCAGTGACCGCGGTAAACCATACCTCTGTCGAAGGTTCACCAACCCTGATAGAGGCATATAGCACCTGATGTTGGATTGGTCCGGTCTTCTATCAAAGTACTGTCTATTGGAGGAAACTATTTCGAGTTTAAACCCGCTCTTTTCAGCATGATCCAGCATAATTAGTTTGGAGGAAGGCTTACCGAGGATGGAAAGTCACATCTACAAATCTTCTAAGAATACTGTGACACACTTGAACTAAATGGTGTAATCCCAGATGAATCTCTCTTTCAAGATCCGACTTAAGCTTTTCTCGCTCTCTCTACGAGATAGAGCTACTACCAGACGAATATATAAAGACGTGGGATTAGTTATCTTAAGCATTCTTGGCTAAGTATTTCTCGCCAAGTTGAACAACCCAACTTCGACAAAAAATTACCGCATTCAAGTAAAGACCTGACGAACAAAATCTCTTTGAAACCTAGAGAGATTCAAAGACCTACTCCGATCATGCCCTCATCATGGACTGCTGCTATAGCTATTGGTTATGACCTTTTTGAAGGAGTCTATTCCGTCACCGAAAGAGATTTTTCCTGGAAAAGTTCCCAATGATGCTTTTGCGATAATCAAGAGCGTACCAAGCAACTCTTGGGTCGATGAGAGAGCAGCCAAACCAAAGGGAGTATATGAAGTAGACATATACACATCCATTTTAAAGACAACTAAAGAAGCAGTTGCTCAGGTGAACAGTTCTAATTTAGTGTGTGGTTTTTATGGAAATTCAGGGCACACTGGGATGATTGTATGAGACATGCACAACTTTTTGAGGGTGAACAAGTAGAAACCTGTAATGCAATACGGACAAACTATAACCTAGAAAATACGTATAACCCTAATCGGAGAAATCACCCCAATTGCAATGGAGAAGAAATCAGCCCACACAACCTCAAAATAACAATGACAATAATAATAGTAGTAACAATTAGGAATGTCAACCACAATAATTCTAATAATCAAAATTGTATTAGGAAATTATTCTATCAAATGCTATTCGAATTCATGAAAGACCAAACGAAAATTAATAATGAACTAACCCATAAAGCCGAAAAAATAGAAAATTCTTTGAGTAGTTTTACATCTAAGGCGGACTACGAATAACAAGATGCTCGAAAACCAAATCGAGCAATACGCCAATGGAACGTTCAGGCAAAAAGGAAAATTTCTTGAGTCAACCTTAAAATCCAATGGAGCAAGTGAAGTCAATTCAAATATGGAGCGGTTTGAGAATGGAGGATCCCAATATGTCCAAAGAGATCGATGATTCAGTCTCGCAGAAGAAGAAACCGGTGGAAAGTCAAACCAAAAAAAAATCTGCTAAGTGTACATGCTGAGAAACCGATGTCACCACCTTCCAAGACCAAAATCACCCAACCGGAAATCTTTTCGGAATACATACTGAAGGACAAATACGTACCACCGCCACCTTACCAACAACCTTTATCGTATTCTCAGCGACTACATAACCCGGAGAATGAGAAATAATTTCAAAAATTCACCGAGATCCCTACGAAGCTGCACATCACTATACCCTTCGTTGACGTGATGACTCAAATGCCCTCTTATACCAAATTCCTAAAGGAGATCCTATCAAACAAGAGGAAGCTGGAAGAGTGTAGTCGAGTAACACTTGGGGAGGAATGTAGTGCATTGATTCAGAACAATCTTCTGCCAAAAGTCAAGGATCCTGGATGTTTCATAATCCCGTGCCATATCGGAAACAAGAAGTTTGACAAGGCCTTGTGTGACTTAGGAGCGAGCGTAAGCCTAATGCTGAATTCCGTTTACTCGATGCTCGACCTTGGCAACCTAAAAGAGACATGAATGAAAATCCAGTTAGATGATGAAATGGTTTGGTATTCCCTTGGAGTAATCGAAGGTGTACTGATTAAGGTCGGGAAGTTTTATATCCCGGTCAATTTCATGGTAGTTAGATGGTGGAGGATAAGCAGATACCAGTTATTCTCGATCTACCATTCTTGGCCATGACCGGGGTGGTGATAGACGTAAAGAGTGGCAACCTGTCACTCAACCTAGGAGAAGGGAAGGTCGACTTCGACCTCTAACTTGAAGTGGCAACTACCGACGATTGAACCACCTGATCGGATAGAACCAGGAGGAACCAAGTGGAATGACGACTCAGACAACCGGCGAAAGTAAACAAAATAAAAAAAAGAAGAGCCGAGCCAAGAAGAAGATGAGCTAGATGACGACATTATGAAACTTTGGTGTAAAGCAGATAATGACGCTATAGGAGCACTACTCGTAGTAAGACACGGCAGAAGACTAATCGGCCATGCCATAGGAGACATGACGGAAGAGCAGAAATCATTTACGAAAGCCAAGAGGGAAATACTAGCAATACAACTTGGTTTGGATAAATTTCGAAAGTAGCTACTAAGACGGAGAATAGTTGTCCTATAAGATCTTGTAGCACCTGATATCTATTAGGGAAATGGAATAAGAAATAGAAGCATGTCGATTGGTTAACAAAACTAAAAGAGTTCGACATGGAAATTTATGACCAGCTAGGGGAGTACGACTAAAAATGGACGATACTGCAGCATCGGAAGGAAGACCTAGACACCACATGCTCGGTGTAGACCTATATGGGATAAGAACAAGGAAGGCACCACCAGATGACGCTGCGGGAAGGAATGCACAACTCAGATAAGAACTAGAAGACGTAATAGATGGTTAGACTCGTAACCTTAAACAATCGCTCTTGGGAGGCAACCAAAGAATTTTCTTTTACTTCTGCACTCTTTTTCCTTTTGGTCTTTTGTTTTTAACTTAACGCGTGGTGAAAAAAAAGATTTTTTTTTTACCGCGGGCTAAAAAGTCGCTACTAGGGTAAGCCCAACAGCTACAGAGATCCGCTACCATGGTAGTCTTTCACGCGAATGTGCACAGAGTACCAATGAACCAGCGTTTGGGCGCATTAAAGCCCATTTAACACCCGACTTAAAACAACCCAAACCTTTCTGCCTCACCAAACCACCCGACCCAGCCTTCAGAAAAGTTTCCCCAAATACTTAAACCTTTCCAAATTCACGATTCAATGATGGAATGAAACTCGGAGCCTCGTGCCAAGAACTGACGAAAAAAGCTTTAACCATGCATCCCAAGCTACGAAATGTATATACCCTCCTGGATATATGATCAAGAAACCTCACTGAAACCCTCGAGATCGAATCAAATGATGAGTTGGACCGACGAGGTACAAAGTTCGACACAGATATTGACCAGAGAGACACTGGCTATGAAGCTAGGATGGTTCTTCAAAACATTGCCAACAAAGCCAAAAAGAAAACTGGGGACCCAAAACCGATCTTCAACCGGCGAGATGAGTACAGTTGACATACCATTGGCAAAGAAGGCAAGATGGCAAGCAAAATGAAAATTGCCACTAGTGGACGACCAAGAGAAAAATAAGAAGCACCCCATAAGGATACTAATCTTGAGAAGAGGAGAGGATGAATCGGTCGTGAGTGTGGAGGGGTTGATAGAAGAGGAAATAGAGCGATTGAGGAAATTAGAGGCTAGAGGTTTGCGAAAACAAAGAGAATCAATTTCGAAGATTTAGATAAGTTGGGAATAGACGATCAAGTGGAAAACTTATTTGAAAGAGTAGGAATGGGGAAGTTAGTAATGGGAAGCATAGCACAAAGCCGAGCGCAGATGCTGGAATTCCCGGCAATGGCGAGTCTCGGGCTGCAACCCGACGCTAGGGAGAAGTAGAGAATATAATAAAATTTGACAATAGGAGGCGTTGCGAAATTCCGATGGATTTAGTGAACATGTCGTTCGGACTATCAATAGAAGAAGGTTGGGATGCTAGATACCAATGCCCTAAGGAGACATTCTGGGAACAAATCGCAGGGGAGACAATTCGTGAAGGAATTATGCCCTAAGCTAAATTGTTAGACAAGAGATTAGATTATGAGAAATACATTTATTTAGTTCATATATGAATGAGTGTACGGGTGACAAATATATTTACGTATATTAGATCGACCATGAATGATACATCGGGTTCACCTTATTAGAATACGTGATTCTGATAATAGAACTGTGAACCAACGAATGGCATTCTAAACCGTCCATAGTGATATATAGAATGTTTATAGAGATAAATATAATTCAAGTAAGAAGCTACATATCCAAACTAGTATATTCGCAGACTGCATGATCACGTTGTGCTGATCATGGACATAGGGATATCAAGTCTGGTATATAGATGCGTGTTAGAGAACACGTACTGGACTGACCACACTATGAGAATATGCATGGTATATGCCATTAGTGATTCTCATATGAATAGTGTGGTTATTCCTATGACCTGAGATCACCATGGATTTCTTTATGAGGAACTGCATACTTTAATATGATCTTACGTTATCCATAATGAGATGATCATTAGGGTCATCATTAGATATGCACTGAATCATGACGAGGAATGTGAGTGACCAAGATGGGATTTGTTTCTCTCGTTAAGAGTGAGATATCTCTGGACCTCCTGATGAACTAGGATTGAAGGAAATGCATGACCATGCTCAAAATGGATTAACATGTGTTGTTAATATCATTTTGTATTTGTTTAGTCTAATTCTCGATCAGGAAAGAGACTTTGGTCAAACTCAAGGATGACATACTTCCATGCCTTGTGATCAAGACATATATCATAGAATAAAAGGAATAATCAAATGTCTATTCAGATAGGTTTGCGATGGCTGATCATTTTATTTAACATGGGTAGTCAAGACACCGGTCTACGATCTTTCGAAGATCGTTGCCAGCATTAAATGGAAGCTACGTGGTCACACATAAAACAATGTCTAGTCAGGAAGGAAGTGCTTTTAAATGCTTATACATATAATCTATGAATAAGTGAAGGAAATAATCAATCATTGGATGATTAATTTGAATGATTGTGCATAAAATCAGCACAGTTCTGTTGGCAACATAACAGTTCCGTGGCCAACGAAAGGTTTGTTGGCAATGGAACAGTTCCGTTGGCAACAGAACTCAGCCAATTCCTCGGCAGCCAAGTTTTCAGATTAGGAAATCCTATTCCGTTGGCAACAGAAATAGGTCCGTTGGGAACGGAATAAGCGCTGGAATTAGAGTTTTAGTTATGGTAACTGAGCAATCTTTCGCCTCTCACTCTAGTATAAATAGAGGGGCAGTCCCCCTCTATTAGACACACATTATAGATCCTCAAGGCTACCATTACATAGAGAGAAAGAGAGAGACCCTCCTTAAAGTATTTTCGGACTCGTCTAGCCGAGTCTAGTTATTCTGACGATTCGAAGTTCGATGTGGATATAAGTAGAGGTCTTTTGCTTTGGAGACTAGCGAGCGATCAGTTTCTTTTCCCTAGGAGAAACAAGAAGTTCGTTCAATTCGAGCTTTAGGAGCACGAAAGAGAAGGAAGCAAGACGGAAGTTTGTTCAGACCTACATCCGCTTCTCTCT
Organism: Juncus inflexus; assembly: GCA_024447665.1. Lineage (NCBI taxonomy): Eukaryota > Viridiplantae > Streptophyta > Magnoliopsida > Poales > Juncaceae > Juncus > Juncus inflexus. Next base: position 9,884,729 of record JAJHPC010000010.1, read on the forward strand.
CCCGGATCAGGAAGATCCTAGGTATAAATTTTAATAGCATAATCTTGTAATTTTATTCCCTTTACGATGATCCTAGGGAGGGTTGAACCCGTAGGTTTCGCTGCGCATGTAACGTACATGGCTACTGGTTCCCCAACAGTGGCATTAGAGTGTTCGTTAAGGAAATAATCGTCGATTATATTTAAAACTTTATAAAATTCTAGTATAATAATTTTTACAATTTTGAAAATATTATTTCAAAACATCGCGGAAATCATTTTTAGAAATTTAATATTGGATATTATGATTTCCTGGAGTTTCGAAAAATAGTTTTTCTAAATCTGTTTTAGAAATAGAACTAAAACAAAAGAAATACGAATTTCCAGCATGTCTCCGTTCCCAACGGAATAGTTCCGTTGAGAACGGAATAATGCAGGAAATTCTTGATTTTCAGCGGCGGTTCCGTTGAGAATGTAATAGTTCCTTTCCCAATAGAATAAGGTTGATCTTGCGAGAAACAATAATTTTTGTTATACAACGAATTTAATTTATATAAATATGGTATGAGCCTTTGATTTGTGATTGTTCTGTGATGTAATCTTGTGTGTGAATACTTATATTTTATTTAATATCTATGGCAACCTGTGAGTTGTCCAAAGTTGTAATTATGGCAACCAGTGAGTTGTCCAAAATTATAAATTACTTTTCCTAGCAATAGGATAGTTGTTAGGAAAGATATTATATCAAGACGAGACGAGGATCTTGGCGCAATCTTCGGAAGATGGCATTCGATCTTCGCACACACACAACGAAAGGTTCATTGAAGATTCTCCTGCAATCTAGAGATAGATCTAGGATTAGGAACCTGATGATCACTCGTGAGAATAGACTCATACTATATTTATCTTCTTTTTGTAATGTTTATATTCATAAATCTAAAAACAAAATCTTTCAGAATGTTAAGTAAGGAAGTGCTTCCCCATGTCACTGAAGCTCTCGGTACTTAGATAATCTTCCGTGTAGATCATGCCAAAGCTGAGCATATGAGGGATTGCCCCAAAGCGCACTTAATACTCAATGAAATACAGATCTTGATTCACTATGAAACCTCATTTAATTGAATGTTTCCGAATCAATACTACTGAAGGTCATTTATTTGAAGAAAATAGTGCGAGCATAACATATGAACCATAATTAGAATAATTCCAATTTTAAAATATAAACTTTACATTACATATTAAACTTGTAATGTGAATTAGAAATTTACGGACTTGCGATCTATCCTTGAGAAGGATAAGCTCGATGGCACAAACTTTCCTGAATGGTTCAGGACTTTGAGAATTATTCTCAAGAGTGAAGGAAAGTTGTATATCTTTGAGACACCCATCCCAAATCCACCACCTTCGACCGCTTCTAGAGTCGTTCTAGATACTTATTAGAAGTGTATTGATGATTCTGATGAAGTAGCCTGGATGATGTTAGCAGGAACGAAACCTATGCGCCGGAAGCTGATATGTTTCATTGATCAAAGCGCTTAAGGAAATGTTACGAAAGCAGGCTAGTATTCAACGCTACAAGGTCACCAAGTTATTAATCAAGAGCAAGATGGCTCATGGCTCCTCTGTGGATACTCATGTGTTCAAGATGAGAAGACACATTGATTACTTAGAGAGACTTGGTTCACCTATCCAAAGGGAATTCTTGGATCGCTTCCTCCAAGTTTTGATTTGTTCATTACCGAATATCATAAGCGTCGGATGGAGACAATGATCACGGAATTGCATAAGATGCTTAAACAGGCAAAGAAGGACATAGAAGCAAAAATTGTCATTGATGCCCTCAGGATTGAAAGGGAAAGGGAGTTGAATAGACAGTCCGCATGTGAGAGCTGGATCAAGAGTGTGGGCAAAGAGTTGCCTAAACTTTGAGGAAGTGATAGCATGTTCTATGTGTGATCACTGGAGTGGAGGATGTAAGATATGTCAAGAAGAAGAATCAATGATTATCATTTCAGGTATTCCTCTTCCTAATTCTCTACTTGGATATTGGATATCCTCTGTAATTCTCACATTTTGAATGTGGGGAGTATTACTCAGAAGTAGAAAATTAGCTGGAGGAGAAGTCACCCTACAAGTGGGGAATGAAGCAAGAGTTGGTACATTAGCTCTAGTATTTTATTGACTCAGCCATTGTGGATTTGTAATGAAATAAATGTTATTTCTACATTAGCGTTAAAATGGTTAGAAAATTTATTATTTAGAATAATAAAATTTTCCTATATTTGTCTATCTAAAATGTTCACTTAGAAAATAACCTCTATATGCTAAATAATAATCCATTGATTCCATACTTCTAGCAATGTCATCTAAGTCACAGAATAAGAATCGCATTTCTAAACTCCACCCAATATGTAACGTTAGACTCATTGGATCTAGGATCAATTGAGATATGTAAATTTTATTTATCGAACAAGATGACAAGAATAGTAAACCATCACAAAGTTGATGGGTTAGTTTGTTGACTCTCATGCATATAGATGCACGAGAGACAAAATGTAATCCAGCTAGAAATAATGAATATCAGAATTTCATATTAAAGTATTTTAAGTAAAAGGTTTACTTAATGAAACACAAAATGTTTGAAATGTTCAAAGCATTTAAGAGTAAAATTCGATATCGCCTTGACAAGATAATAAGAACACTTCTATTAGATTGAAGTGGCAAGTAATTGAGTCAATAGTTTCATTCATAGAAATTGTGAAAAGGATTTCACAATTAATTCTATATGCAGCATCTCACGATGTGCACATAAAGAAGAAGATGAAACTTATTGGATAAGATTCAGTCTATGCCTCTGAGACTCTTAGAGGTTTATACTATTGCATATACTAAATATTGAATATCATAAGGTTCAAAAGGATACCATATGTGATATGATTTTCGGATAGTCCCAAGTTGTCTTTAAAGGTTGAAGTCCGACCCATGTCAAAAGGTTTGACAGTGTCAACACAACAATCTTTTTGGAATATCAACTCAATATTGTTTTACATCCATTATGAGTTCAAATTGTTTGCTACTCATAATTTAGACTTCTTTAAAAGAGATTTCATCTCCAAAAGAAGCAGTGGGAGTGTAATACATCTCGAAAGGTTCAAGGTCAACATACTAGTGATGAACCATTAATAAGACTGTCAAGTAGTTGATAAGGCTATACTTGAAACATAAGATCCTCCTCACAGACTTGGTAGACATTAGGCTGGGAGATATGATCTCTCATAAAAGATACTCATAGAGGATGAGTCAACTCTCTATCGATAAGACTGTGAAGAGACAATGTTCTCAAAATGATTGGACCATGAGAACTGAGATGCAACACATATACAAGCAGTCATGTTTGGAACATGATTGGAGTATCCAACGGCTTGATGACCATTGCATAGAGAACATCGATAACCTAAAAATAGCAAAGAAAGTAGCTATAGTATGGGGTATAGTAAAAAGACTTTCTCACTTGTTGCTATTATGAATTCTAACTTCCATAGCACAATGTGATTATAAATGATGCAACAAGGATATAAAACTCACATTCCTTTATAGGAGCTTTATTGTGGATGTATCTTTGATACAGGCCAAGAGTTTGTAATCACAAGAATTCTGAAAGGTAATTCATGAATGGATTAAAGCAAGCATCATAGGATGAATCCATTTGACAAAGTAAATTGAAAATTTTGACTTAATCAAAATAGATACGACCACCTTGATTTCAAGAAATTCAGTGGGAGTATAACAATCTTCTTGCATTATAACAACTTACACATCCTAATAGTTATGAGTTGAAGTCTATACAGAATTCTGGTTGTAAGATAAAGTACATTGGTAAAATATTGAAAGAATTCGACGTGCAAGAAATGTTCTTGCTCATGGTGTTCGTATGAATGACGAAGAGATAAACGAATGAGATTTTCAGCCATACGTTGAAATGTTCAAGATGCAAGAAAGTGTTCTTGCTTATGACATTCACTTGAACAATGAAAAGATATAAGAATTAGATTTTATACCTTCAACCATATATTGAATATTCAATATGCAAGAAAGAGTTTTTGTTTGTGGCACTAATATGAACAATGAAAGGCACATGAATTGGATTCTATGCTTTCAACAATATATATTGAAAGAGTTCAATATGAAAGAAAGAATTCTTGCCTACGATGTTCATATAATCAAGACATGCCCTTACCATCCGTTTATTGAAAGGTCCAATATACAAGAAACAGTTCTTGATAACGGGATGAATAAGATTCTTCAAGCTATACAATGTCCAGTGCAATATGCTTGGAGCATAAGAGAAGAAATGATAATCATTTGTTAACTAGAATAAATATATAAGTTCTTGTGAAGAACTAAGATATCCCGATCTATGAGATCGAGGTAGTGGGAAGAGATTACACTTTTCTAAGAAGAATCATTATTGCAATTCATTTATTTTGAATACAGTAATTTGGAAAGAGTTTCAAATAAGATACTGTAACTGAAACAAAATCATATTGTCTCTTTAGAAGCAGACAATAGGTATGCTTGAATCAAAAGTTGATCTTGGAACTAGGAGTAGTTCCGAGTGCTCTTAAAGCCTGACGGTCTATGTTGTGAACAGAGAGTTGCTCATAATGGAGTAGCAAGTGTACAAGTACCTATTTCGGAAGTCCTTGACTAATGATAGAGATCAATAGAAGACATTATAGGTTTGCAAAGTAAATTTCTATATTATGATAGGCATATATTTCCCGCTAGTAGAACAAGAAGGTCATGTTGCCTAATAAGCATTGGATGCTTAGGATTGGCCTAGTGCAACTGGGAGACTGAAGGAATTATGCCCTAGGCCAAATTGTTGGACTAGAGATTAGATTATGAGAAACATGTTTATTCAGTTCAGATATGAATGAGTATATGGGTGACTAGTATATTTATATATATTAGATCCACCATGAATGACACTTCGGGTTCACCTCATTAGAATACGTGATTCTGATAGTAGAACTGTGAACCAACGAATGACATTCTAAACCATCCCAAGTGATATGTAGGATGTTCATAGAGAGGTCCCGTCGGGTTGTGGCGGCGAGCGAGAAAGAAATGTCTCGTGTGAGTAAGCATACTTCAATTAAGAAGCTACATATTCACACTAGAATATTCACATACTGGATGATCATGTTCTGCTGATCATGGACATAGGGATGTCAAGTCTGGAATATAGGTGCATGTTAGAGAACATGTACTGGACTGACCACACTATGAGAATATGCATGGTATATGTCATTAGTTATTCTCATATGAATAATGTGCTTGTTCCTACGACCTGAGGTCACCATGGATTCTAGTATGTGGAACTGCATACTTTAATATGATCCTACATCATCCGTAATAGGATGATCATTAGGGTCATCGCTAGAAATGCACTGAATTATGATGAGGAATGTGACCAAGATGGGATTTGTTCCTCTTGTCTAGAGAGAGATATCTCTGGCCCCCCTGATGAACTAGGACTGAAGGAAATGCATGGCCATGCTCAAAATGGATTAACGTGTGTTGTTAATATCATTTTGTATTTACTCAGTCTAATTATCGACCGGGAAAGAGACTTTGATCAAACTTAAGGATGATATATTACCGTGCCTTGTGATCAAGACATATATAATAGAACAAAAGGAATAAGCAAACGTCTATTCCGATAGGTTTATGATCGCTGATCACTTCATTTAACATGGGTAGTCGTGACATCAGTCTAGAGGTAACTCATGACTTACGATCTTTGCAAGATCATTGCCAGCGTTAAATGGAACCTATACAGTCACACAATGAACTCCATTCGTACGGGATGAAAATACCTAAAAAATAGTTACACATATGATGTATAAATTGGTGAACGAAATAATCAATTATTGGATAATTGATTTAACAAAATAGAATAATTCCGTTGGCAATGGAACAGTTCCGTTCCCAACATAATAGATACGGAAACTGTAATAACCTTAGCTGCTAAGTATTCTGTTAAGGAAATACATATTCCGTTGGCAATGGAATGATTCCATTGGCAACGGAATAGGCGCCGGTTAGGATTTTTAGTTATGGTAACTGAGTAATCGTTCGCCTCTCTCTCTAGTATAAATAGAAGAGCAGTGCCTCTCTATTTTACAAACAAGTCTCAAGCCTTGGAGGCCATTAAACATAGAAATAGAGAGAGAGAGAGAGAGAGAGAGAGAGAGAGAGTTTTGAGTTATTTTATGAAAGTATTTCCGAACTCGTCTAGCCGAGTTCGGTTATTTCGTGCATCTGAAGTTTGCATGAATACGGGTAGAGGTTCTCTAACTTGAGAACTTGCGAGCGATCATTCTTCATCCCTAGGAGAAGCAAGAAGGTTCTGTAGGATTAGTGCCCTAGGCCAAATGGATTTGTGCTAGGAAATGGATTATGCATTGAGACATTATTATTTATTCAATAAAGGTTGTTTCTTATATATCTGTGTGTATGGGTTGTGAATGTAAATCCTATATCAACCAAGAATGACACTACGGGTTCACGTCATCAGAATACGTGATTCTGATAGTAGAACTATGAACCAACGAATGACATTCTAAATTGTCCCTAGTGATATGTACGATGTTTATAGAGATAGACATACTTCATGTAAGAAGGTACATATCCACACTAGTATATTCATAGGTTGGATGATCATGTTCTGTTGATCATGGACAAAGAGATGTCAAGTCTGGAATATAGGTACATCTTAGAGAACACGTACCGGATTGACCGCACTTTGAGAATATGCATGGTATATGTCATCAGTGATTCTCGTATGAATAGTGTGCTTGTTCCTACGACTAGAGGTCACCATGGATTCCTGTATGTGGAACTGCATACTTTGATATGATCCTACGTCATCCGTAATGGGATAATCATTAGGGTCATCATTAGGTATGCACTGAATCATGACGAGGAATGTGAGTGACCAAGATGAGATTTGTGCCTCTCGTCATGACGGAGATATCTGTAGGCCTCCTGATGAACTAGGGCTGAAGGAAATGCATGGCCATGCTCAAAATGGATTAACATGTGTTGTCAATATCATTTTGTATTTACTCAGTCTAATTCTCGATCGGGAAAGAGACTTTGATCAAACTCAAGGATAACATACTTCCATGCCTTGTGATCAAGACATATATCGTAGAACAAAAGGAATAAGCAAACGTCTATTCAGATAGGTTTATGATCGCGGATCATTTCATTTAACATGGGTAGTCATGACATCGGTCTAGAGGTTACTCATGACTTATGATCTTTAGAAAGATCGTTGCCAGCGTTAAATGGAACCTACACGGTCATACAATGAACTCCATTTGTACGGTATGAATATGCCTCAAAACAGTTATACATATGATGTATAAATTGGTGAATGAAATAATCAATTATTAGATAATTGATTGAAGGAAACAATGCCATTCCATTGGCAACGGAATAGTTCCGTTCCCAATGGAATAGATATGAAAACTGTAATAACCTTAACTGCCAAGTATTCCATTATGGAAATACCTATTCCGATGGCAACGGAATAGTTCCGTTGGTAATGGAATAGGCACAGATTAGGATTTTAGTTGTGGTAACTGAGCAATCGTTCGCCTCTCTCTCTAGTATAAATAGAAGGGCAGAGTCTGTCTATTCTACACACAATTCAGAAGTTTTAGAGGCCGTCTTTTACACAGAAAAGAGAGAGAAAGTTTTGAGAGATTTTCGGAAAGTATTTTCGGAACTCGTCTAGCTGAGTCCGGTTATTCCGTGCGTCTGAAGTTCACGTGGATACGAGTAGAGGTTCTCAAATTTCAGAACTTGCGAGCGATCAATCTTCATCCCTAGGAGAAGCAAGGAGGTTTGCGTGTCAAGCTTCAGGAAGAAGTAGGTTGCAAGTCAGAAAAGTTTAGACCTACATCCGTTGTTCGTCTCGTGGATCAGGAAGATCCGAGATATCAATTTTAATAGCTAATATCATACTTTTATTCCCTTAACGTAGATACCAGGACGGGTTAAATTCATAGGTTCCGATGTGCATGTAACGTACATGGCTATGAATTTCCGAACAGTGGCATCAGATCGTTCGTTAAGGAAATAATCGTCGATTATATTTAAAATTTATGAAATTCTAGTAACATAAATTTTAGGATTTTTAAAATATTATTTCAAAACATCACGAAAATAGTTTCTAGGAATATAATATTGGATATTATGATTTTCTAGAGTTTTGAAAAATAGTTTTTCGAAATTGGTTTTGGAAACGGAACTAAAACAAAAGGAAAAACGAATTTCCAGGACGTCTCCGTTCCCAACGGAATAGTTCCGTTGAGAACGGAATAAAGTAGGAAATTCTTGATTTTTCAGCGTTATTCCATTGAGAACGGAATAGTTCCATTCACAACGGAATAATGCTGATTTTGCGACAAACCCTAATTTTTTTATACATGGAATTTAAATTTACAAATATGGTATAAGCTTTAGATCTGTGATTGTTCTGTGATGTAATATTGTGTGTGAATGCTTGTAATTTTATTTAATATCTATGGCAATGAGTGAGTTGTCCAAAGTTATAATTATGGCAACCTGCGAGTTGTCCAAAATTGTAAATTACTTTTTCTAGCAATATAATAGTTGTTAGGGTTGATATTATATCAAGACTACAAGGCAAGGATCTTGGCGCAATCTTCAGAAGATGGCATTGGATCATTGCACACACACAACGAAGGGTTCATTGAAGATTATTCCTGCAATCTATAAGATAGATCTAGGATTAGGAACCTCATGATCGCTCATGAGGAAGAGGCTCAAACCATATTTAACTTAGTTTCTGTGATGTTTATTTTTATAAATCTAAAACAAAATCCTTCAAAATGTTAAGTAAGGAAGTGCCCCCCACATCACTGAAGCCCTTGGTACTTAAACAGTCTTCCATGTGGGTCATGCGAAAGGTGAGCATATGGGAGATTGTCTTTGTAAAGGAGCGTATGCGAAAAATGGCGTCCAGTATGGTTCATGCCAAAGCTGAGTGTGTTGGACTCTATTTCGCTGATAATCATACGTGGTTAAACTTAATTGAGCAAGCAACTCGGACTTGGGCTCAAGGCATAAGATGGAATGGAATATTACACTGGACATATGATGCTCATTCCATAAAAGGAAAGAGTTATATATGATACAATTGGAAGTGTTCCTACCTAAATAGTTGTGTATTGAGGGTTGTGCCAAAGCGCACTTAATACTCAATGAAATACAGATCTTGACTCACTATGAAACCTCATTTAATTGAAGTCTGAATCAATACTACTGAAGGTGGTTGATTTCAAGAAAAATAGTGGGAGTATAATATAAGAAACCCCAATGAATAAATAATAATGGCACTTTCATTTTAACATGTAGAATAATGGCAAATAATAACAATTCAAATTGGTTAAATTTCGATCTATCCTTGAGAAGTTTAAGCTCAATGTGTCTAACTTCTTTGATTGGTTTAGAAACCTGAGAATTGTTCTCAAGGCTGACAATAAACTGTATGTCATAGAAGAGACTTACCCAGAGGAACCATAATAGGGAGCCACATGGGCTGCCCGAGATGCGTATGCTAAATACGTCAAAGACGACACGGAGATAGCTTGTCTCATGCTAGCGACCATGACCTCCGAGCTTTAGAAGCAATTGGAGGACATGAGTGCTTACGATATAATCGTAACTCTCAAGGAAATGTTCCAAGAGAAGGCTAGAGTTGAGCGCTACAAAGCGACCGTCTCTCTGGCTGACACGAAGATGGTTGAAGGTTCATTTGTGAGTGCTCACGTACTCAAGATGAAGAGCTATCTTGATTAATTGGAGAGGCTTGGTTCAGCTATGCCCAGATAATTAGTTATTGACATAATTCTCGGGTCGTTGCCTCCTAGTTTTAAGCAATTCATCATGAACTATAATATGCATCAGATGGAGAAATCTATCACCGAGTTGCATGGGATGCTTAAGAATGCGCAGGAGGACATGAAGACAAATGTTGTCAAAGACGTCTTAATGGTTCACAAGAAGAAGGGTAAGAAGATCGGGAACAAGAGCAAGGGTGAAGGCAAGGTGTTGCCCAAATCTAAGATCAAGAAAGACAAGGAGGGAGTTTGCTTCCATTGCAACAAGGTTGGCCATTAGAAGAGAAACTGCAAACTCTATTAGGGCGAAATCAAGAAGGGTAGTGTGACTACCGCTTCAGGTATTTTTGTTTTTGAAACTAATTCACTTACTCCTAAATCTTGGGTATTGGATACCGAATGTAGTACTCACATTTGTAATGATGTGCAGGGACTATAAAGGAGTAGAAGATTAGCTAAAGGCGAAGTCAACCTGCGTGTGGTAAATGGAGCAAGAGTTGCTGCATTAGCCGTAGGAACTTATTTATTGACTTTGCCTAGTGGACTTGTATTAGTACTTAATAATGATTATTTTGTACCTGCTATGAGAAGAAATATTATTTCTATTTCTAGTCTAGCTTTGGATGGTTATAAATTTGTTATTGAGAATAATAATTGTTCTATTTTAAAGGATAATCTCTTCTATGGAAATGTTCTATTAGAAAGAGGTCTTTACGTGCTAGATCTTAGGAATGAGAATTATAAGTCCATATATAACATTAACACTAAATGATTCAAACCGAATGACTCAAATAAGACATACCTCTGACACTATTGCTTAGGCCATATAAATAAGAAATGCATTTCTAAACTCCACTCTCATGGACTTTTAGACTCATTTGATTTGGAACCATTTGAGACGTGCGAGTCTTGTTTACTTGGCAAGATGATTAAGAAACCTTCACAAAAGTTGGTGAAAGGGTCAATGACTTATTAGAACTCATACATACTGATGTATGTTGACCAATGAGTACGCCGGCTAGAGTGGGTATCGGTCATAACTTTCACGGACGAATTCAGTAGATATGGATATGTCTACCTAATGAAGCACAAGTCTGAATCCTTTGAAGTGTTCAAAGAATTTAAGAATGAAGTGCAAAATCAACTTGGCAAAAAGATTAAAGCAATTCTATCTGATCAAGGAGGTGAATATCTGAATCAGGAATTTGAGGATCATCTCATAGAATGTGGAATAGTTTCACAATTGACTCCTCGAGGAACTCCTCAGTGGAATGGAGTGTCTGAAAGGAGGAATCAAACCTTATTGGATATGGTTCGATCGATGATGAGTCAAACTAGCCTTTCAATGTCTTTCTGGGGTTACGCTCTTGAGACTGCCGCATTCATACTAAACAGGATTCCATCCAAAGTGGTTCAAAAGACACCATATGAGATGTGGACGGGGAAAATCCCCAAGTTGTCTTTTCTTAAAATTTGGGGATGTGAGGCTTATGTCAAACGTCAGTCTCCTGATAAACTCGGACCCAAATCTGACAAGTACCTATTTGTGGGATATCCTAAGGAAACTAAAGGATATTACTTTTACCACCCATCGGAGAACAAAGTGTTTGTTGTTCGCAATGGGGCCTTCTTGGAAAGAAAATTTGTGTCTATGAGAAGTAGTGGGAGCAAAGTACAACTCGAAGAAATTCGAGACCCACCTATAGTTGCAGAACCTATGATGGAGGAACAAACAAGCTCTCAAGGAGTTGGTGAGCTTGAAACACAACAGCCTCAACATAGATCTAGTAGGATTCAGCATGAGCCCGAGAGATACGGATTTCTCGTGTCTAATGATGATGATGTGACATTCATAGATGATGAACCCACGTCCTACCAAGATGCTATGAAGAGTCCTGACTCTCAAAAATGGTTAGACGCCATGAGAGCCGAGATGCAATACATGCATGACAATCAAGTTTCAAATTTGATTGATTCATCCGAAGGCTTGAAGATCATCGGATGTAAGTGGGTCTTCAAGAAGAAGACTGACGCGGATGGAAAGGTACAAACCTATAAAGCTAGGCTTGTGGCGAAATATTTCAAACAAGCTCATGGTATTGACTATGACAAAACTTTCTCACCTGTAGCTATGCTTAAATCTATCAGAATGAGTGTATGGGTTCACATTCATGGCAAATGGATGTGAAAACAGCTTTCCTAAACGGAAATTTGACCGAGGACGTGCATATGATGCAACCCAACGGTTTTGTCAATCCTAAGAATTCTGGTATGGTTTGCAAGCTTCAAAAATCCATCTATGGATTGAAGCAAGCGTCTCGAAGTTGGAACCTTCGTTTTGATGAAGTCACCAAAAGTTTTGGTTTTACCAAAAGTGAAGGTGAGCCTTGTGTTTACTAAGGACCTGTTCCTAGTCTATGGAGGTATGGAAGAGGAGCTCGTTGTAAAGGGTTGAAGAAATTATGCCCTAGGCCAAAGTGTTGGACTAGTGATTAGATTATGAGAAACACGTTTATTCAGTTCATATATGAATGAGTGTATGGGTTCACATTTATTGAATTTACATATATTAGATCGACCATGAATGACACTTCGGGTTCACGTCATCAGAATACGTGATTCTTATAGTAGAACTGTGAACCAACGAATGACATTCTAAACCGTCCCTAGTGATATGTAGGATGTTTGTAGAGATAAACATACTTCAAGTAAGAAGGTACATATCCACACTAGTATATTCGCCGATTGGATGATCATGTTCTGCTGATCATGGACATAGAGATGTCAAGTCTGGAATATAGGTGTATGTTAGAGAACACGTACTGGACGGACCACACTATGAGAATATGCATGGTATATTGTAACTACGCGAAAATGTGTCGTGGTGTAATCACGTGTTAACAAAAATATTTATAAGTCCCCTAATTCATTCACAAAGTGTATATGTGGAAATTGAGTTTAGGGTGTCGAACACAAGGAGACTGGCCTTAAGTAAAACAGGTTCACAAATCAATTCTCAAGTGCTAAGTGTTTATACAAATTCCAAGGGTTATGATTTAAGAACGAAAAGTATGTATAATGAAGTTGTTTAAGAGATAAACATGTACGATAAAATAATAAAAGAAGGAATAATATTTTTTTTTTGTTTTATTTTAAGAGTTAACAAAAGATAGGGAAATTATAACTTGTAAATTATTAATCACACAAGATAACAATTTTAATAGTTCTAGAAGCAAGGCTTAACTAATTTCCTTCCAAAAATTAATCAATTAATAAATCAAGATTAGGTTGAACTTAAAAACTTCCATTTTCAAGTTTTTACATAAACTCAATTTAAAACCTAATTTAATCACAAAAACCTCTTCCAAGTATTCAAATGATCAAATAATTCTTAACACGTCCGAATTTAAATTTAGACTAATTTTCCAATTAGAATCAATTTAGTATTTAAATTTTGAATCAAACATATTTTTCCAAATAATTCAACTCAAGCATTATAAATTGTTCAAGAATTAATCTTCTAAAACCACACATATTGCATAAAATAAAAATAAGATTTCATGAAAAATTATACAAAAAGTCTTTCCTTACATAAAACTACGCAAGCATGCATACAAAAACAAAATTTACACACATGCTTGACAAATTATTAATTCAACAAAAGAGAGAGAAAAAAAATGAAGGAAGAAGAGAAAATTAATCAAACCAAATAATGGAGATCCAAGCTATATCCTCCTTGGTCGATTTGAATCTCCCTTCAAATCTCGCTCCTTCTAGAATGAGATTTCCCTCTTGAAGAAGATTAGCTCTCTTTCGTGTCAACACCACAAAAAAAAAAACTTAAGTTTTGGACAACCCTAAATAAGGTCATCCATGGAGAAAGAGAAAAATGAAGAAGAAGAGTGGTATTTACAATGGTTTTTAGGAAGGGAGAATATATGTATGAATGGTTCGATCCTTTAGAGAGAGAAAATGGAGTATTTTTATAGAGAAGAATGACCTAGAAAATATTTGGAAATAAGCTTGTGGGACTAAAAATTTAACTTGATCCGGATTCTGATTTGGGTAGCAATCTGGGGGGTCTTTAACACTCTTTTGCCTTTATTTCTATTCAAATTCTGTTTGGGTGCAATTTTCTGGGTACATTTATCATTTTCCCTCAATTATATCCGAATTCAACGGACTGTACACGTGGCACACGCAGATTGGGCAGAAATAAACAGACTTGCCACACGTCATCTTCTCATTGGCTGGCAGGGAACCTCGTACTGACGCCTCAGAAGACGCGTGAATACTCCCCTCCATTTCGCCGCAATGGACGGTCATGTACTCGTTTCTATCGCGTGTTAAGACGTAAATGGAGGTGTGCAGTTTAAAAAGGACCGGAGGTGAAAAGTTTCGGCAGAAGGTTCCCTTACGCGTTTTGCCACGCGGCGAGAGGTGAATGGCTGACAGAAGAATCTCGTTCTGATCACAGTACGGTCTGTTAAGTGTGTCCCCCAATGACCGTTCACCACGTGTCCTAATCATAACAGGCCCAACTAAGCCGCCACGTATCGCCGCCTGATTTGCTGAATTCCGAATAGAATATGCTATGTGTCATCTCTTGATTCGCTTATTTCCAACGGAATGCACCACGCGTTGCTCTCTGATTGGTTGAAAATTTATTGACCAGGTCAAAGGTTGACTTTGACCAAGATTGACCAAATTTTGTATCGCATTTTCTGGGAGTTCTAGATGGTCTTTTTTTGTGAGGTTTGTACCGTTGGATTTGATACCCAGTTTGACCTCTTTTGGAAGAGTTGACTTTTGGTCAACTCGGTGATTTCCCGGGTTTGACTTTTCGTCTTTTTGTGGATTTGGTAGATTTTGGCTTGGATGGTCGGCGGATAAGGGTTGTAAGAATTTTGGAGGAACGTGTGTAGGGTTTTCGCGGAGATTTGTCGAGAATTCGGCCATCCATGACTTGTGAATCGATCCTTCATTTGGAGTTGACTTTTTGCCAAGTCCTCCAAATATCCTTTTATTAATTTTAGATATTTTTCATACATTTTATGTGATTTACGGGTGAATTTTATATGATAAAAACCCTAAAAATGTGTATAAAAATACACATTACATATATGTCATTAATGATTCTCATATGAATAGTGTGCTTGTTCGTACGACCTGAGGTCACCATGGATTTCTGTATGAGGAACTGCATACTTTAATATTATCTTACGTCATCCGTAACGGGATAATCATTAGGGTCATCATTAGGTATGCACTGAATCATGATGAGGAATGTGAGTGACCAAGATGGGATTTGTTCCTCTCGTTAAGAGGGAGATATCTCTGGGCCCCCTGATGAAATAGGACTGAAAGAAATGCATGGTCATGCTCAAAATGGATTAACATGTGTTGTTAATATCATTTTGTATTTATTCAGTCTAATTCTCGATCAGGAAAGAGACTTTGATGAAACTCAAGGATGACAT
>JAJHPC010000010.1:9907627-9915127 GCA_024447665.1 Juncus inflexus
ATACGCAATTCTTTCTTGTTGAAAGAAAAGATGACTCTTCACCTGCTGGCATCGAATAACTCATACCGAGTGCGGCCCATTTTCTTCTTTCTTATCAACTTCCATGGGCAGGTAGAGATTCATATTATAATATCGTAAAGAGGACAAATGAATTCCACTTTCAAGTTACGTTTGCTACGACTACTCCCGACCAACCTTTCGAAGTAGGTTGGCTTCCCCGCTCTTAACTACCGATCTTCTCCTGCTGCTCGCTTCTTTCATTGAGCTCGCGCTTTCTTTCATTTATTAGCATAACCTAATCAAAAGAATATGAACAGTAGCCTTCGAATATGAAAAGAGTAGCCAAATACTTTGAAATGAGAGTAATAAGGGAAGGGATGCTTCCAGCAAGAACGACGACGGTATGCAATCAATTCAAGGATAAATCAAGGATGTCAATTTGGAGTCTATATGTCCGTTGCTTCTTCATTCCTGGCTGGCAAGCTCAGTTCTGTTCTAATCAATTGGCTTCCATTGGGCTTTGAGTCAGAAGGGAAAGGAAAGGGACATTGTCAAAGTATTGAGAGGCGGCGCGTGGTGACAGCTATTGCCTACTCTACTAGAAAGGATATAAAGGATTGATTGTTTATCTGAAGATAGATGTCTTCTGTCGGAAATCCGTACCAGATGAAAACACTTAGTCTCAAAGGAGAGGTTGGCAAAGAGGGAAGACTGCCCATATATGCTCTTATAGCACCTAGGCTCTTTACTGGGGCTCGTGCGATGTGAAGATAGAGTACTACCAGGGATTGGCGACGTCCATTATCTATTAGTTGCTTGCTTTCATTTCTATCTGCGTCAACTTTTCTTCCATTATGATTGATTGTGTCCCGTAGATGCTATTCCATCTTCCAAATATCCAATATGAAAAAAAGACTTTCAGGAATGACTGAGTCCTTCCACAAACTGTACTAGGTTCCCTGCCCAATAGGCAACCTCCCCCAGCAAAGCCTTTGATCAGAAGTCTCTGTCAGTAATAGGTGGTACTAGGACAAGACCTTCCCCCTATTTCAGCGGTGCCCAACGTCATTGGCTCCGCCGCTATTCAGTCTCTTTCACTCCTTATATATTCTGTTTTTTTGGGACCGGCAAAAAACAACCTCTCTCAGCATTCATTCCACTTTTGATCGAAGTGAGAGGGTTGGCCCAGAACAAGACAGGCAGTCGGTCAAGAATAGAGCCTTTCTCACAGAAGGGATGAGAGTTGTTTTGTCCAGTTCCTAAGTGAGAAAATGGAGTTGCGTGGTCAGAACACAGGGTTGCTTCAGTTCTTTCAGCATATTGAGTTGGAGAAGAGTAGTTAGTAGCTTTTCTAGACTTTTGAGCCAGGTACAGAAGAAGATCTTCTTCATGTGAGCCCTCATGCTCTTCCGGTGGACAGGGTTCCCCTTTGTCGAACAACCTCAACTTCTTGACAAGACCTCGAGCCATAGACGTTTGGTGTGAAGTTTTCCTTCGGACGCGGTCAACCGCTTCCTTGTCTTTGAGCCAAGATGAGCTAGCAAATCCAATCCAATTTCTATTTGTCTTCAACAAGAAAACTCATAATAGATATGAGCTCTTAGACGACCTTTTTTCTCACTAATTTGGCCTTGTTTGGGAGCTAGTCTCCACTCTAGGCTGGTTCAGTATGCTACTCCGTCGCTTCCTCTGTCCTTTGAGTGAATCCATTCAGATTCAAGCTAGGGTTTTGAAAAGAAACAGTGATTCTCCATTTTCATAGATCTATTCTTCTCCTTCTCTCCCCTGCTTGGAACTAGTCATTGAAAGCCTACCCCAGTGAAGGACAATAGACTCTTATCTTTGGAATCGACTTCCCAAGTTGTCTCCTATGGTCGGGAAGACCTCCAGAACTATCGAAGGCGCTTTCCGCACTATATCTCATTCATAACTAAGCGGCGAGCCGGGTGAGAGAAATTTCCTGAATCAAAGACTAACTCCCACCCTCGGACGTCTAAACTAGCACTTTCCTCTTCTTCTACAAGCAGGGTACAGTAAGCGGAGCAGGAACTCCTTATTCACTGGTAATAGAGAAGACCCCACATGGGAAATGCGTTTCTTCGGTCGACCTACGAGCAACCTGTCTTTGCCGACCTCGTTCCCTTGGACTAAAAGAACGTGAAAAGAGAGTGAGTGACCTACCCTTTTTCAGTCGAGCTATCATCCATTGCTGCCTCTCCTGAAGGGGTCGGCCGCAGACGAAACAACTAGTTTATACAGTACAGAAAAAACTACCACTACGTCACATGCATCAGACAGATAACTAACCGGGCTATGAGGGGTTCTGATATCCTCTTTTTCTGTTCATTTAGATTGGCTTGGGAAAATCGATTTCATTGGGTAGACTACAGCTATGACCTTGTTTCAGATTGACGAAAGAGAGGACTGAAAAATCTTTCACTATAGAATCTCAATGAAAAGCATCCTATCCCCATTGGCGAGTTTGCTTCACAGCCTCTACTGGGGTCGAGCTCTTTTCCTTCCTATCCTGAAACTTGAGTTAGCTTGTTTTGGTTGAATTTGTCAGAAAGATATTATAGAAGGCCAAGGCGCGAGCACTACTATTCTGACTATATATTCTATATATATAGGAGATGCAGAAAACACCGACTAAGATAGGATGATCCCACTGTTGCCAACTCTAGGGATGTCATTCGACAGACAGCTAGTTTGCGTTTTCTCCTGGGCATTAATAAGAAGGAATCCTAAAACGTCTGTATTTTGGTATTTTCCCAGGTGCGGGTAGGACAAAGGTCTTCGTTCAAAACAGGCCCAGTTTCAGGTCTCTTCCCCAACTTCATAGGGACGGGAGATAGCGTATCCATCCCCATAACCAATGCATAGAGCGGCCCCAACTATCTGTAGTTTGAAGGACAGGTCTTGGATGCCGCCCGAGAGCCTTTCATTAAGGGCTGAGGCATATTGATTGAAAAGCAAATATGTCTGCTTGAAGTTCTTATAGCAAAGCGCTCACAGGCAAGACAGGTCACGGGAAGGGAGTATCTGGACTTACTCAAAAGTCAAGGGAATTTCTTGTGGTGATTGGTGAGAAGTTTGCGCCGCCTTTCTCAAAAAAGCCAAAAAAAAGAGAGTGAGTGACCTTTTTGAGTGATATTCTCTACCTAAAGCTCAAGTTGGGCGCCATCTCGCTACTGTCTAGCTGCCATACCACGTTCAAGAGTGAGGTATATTTTCATTCGGAGTCATTCCCTTTTTCCGACCAGGGAAAAGTGGGGGGAGGGCCTTCAGTTGTGGGATTGATTTGGAGAATGTCAGCCTGTCCACTGCCGTGCTATGAGTTGGGAGTCTCTGAGGCCTGGCATGGACTCAACATAAGAAGTAGATCAATCTGATTTTTATCCTGAATCCCTGGCTGATGAAGAGATAGGTGTAGATCTAGGTGTGCTACTCCTAGTCCCGGTCTTAGTGGAAGTTCCGGAGGCTTCTTCTCCTCCTACCCCAACTGACCACGAGCGCTTATAGAAACAGACGAAGTGTTGAATCAAGCACATGAATAAGAGGAAGATGGAATTCCATCAATATCGCATATATTGATTTATGGATTGACATCAGATGTATCCCAGCATTTCGACAATCAATATGGCTAACTTGTTCACTTGCTGAGAGTGTTGGAGTGATAGGGCTAGGGGGGTTCGGTTAGAGCGGAGGGTAAGGGAGATCTTCTAATCATTTATAAAATCAAGGTATTTGTTGCCTAATTTCACTTGTAAGTTGTGTCTTTCTTTGTGTTTGTCCCCCGTCCTTTTACCAGGATGTTAATCAGCAGATCAGAAAAGGTTGTTCCAGCTCCGTCAATAATTTCTGACTATTGCATGGAGATTCATCTTTGAAGCATTTTTCCCTTCCACTATTTTGATATGTTCGCTTCCCTTTTGCCTTTTATCGAGCATAATGATGCGAATCGGGCTTGATTGAAATTGAATGAGTTAGAATATGCAGCGCCAAGCAGTTCCGCTTTCTCGGTCTGAGAGAGTGCATTGTTGGAACTGGACTGGAAGGCCAAACGGCTCTAGATGATGGGCTTTCAGTTATAGCCGAGCACCTGGGAAAGGTCATTTATACTGAGACTCACAAGATCCTCTTCATTTTGTTTTGTATAGTTGTGGGACATGTTCGTCTATGCTTTTGTCTTTCAGTGCATATGATCATATATAAGGAGAATTCTTTCTTTTTCTTTTGTTTCTTTCTTATTTCGATCGGATCTATCTATGTTCGAATCGTGAGTCAGAACTAGGAATTAGGGCTGCAAGGGGGAGTAATATAGAAAAGGCATAAATGAGAGACGCGCTCATTTCATTGTTGTTCGATCTGTGGAAAATGCAGACTATTTCTAAAAAAAGACACACAGTAGAGGACCTAGAGAGAATGAAATTGGAGTGAATGACTGAAACCTATCGATTCTTTCCAATGAAACGCTACTTTCTACCCAAAGCCAATAAACCTGGTCAGAGAAGACCCATCACAGAACCAGACAAAAGGGCGGAGCTTAGTCTTGCGCGCCCTGACAAAGGTCCTGACTGATAAAATGGATAGGTCATTTTCGGACCACTCCCACCGCTTCAGGACTTAGCGTGGAGTTGCAACTTTCATGAGAGAAGTTCGAAAGTGGCCCGCTCTTAATCGCTTTATTCAATGTGACGTGGTCAAGTGCTTCGATCGTATTGATCACGACTTGCTCCTTTCTGTTCTAAGAGACAGTTTTTTGGAAGCAAAAGGTGTGTCAAAACCATCGAGTCGCCCGAACGAAACGAGCAGGTAGAGTAGCCAGCTTATCTCTGCCTGGCAGGTTTTTTTCCTTATCCTGGCCCAATTAAGGATTCAGCATCAATGTTTAACCCAAAAGAGCTATTTGACTATTTCCAATCTCTCACTTTCTTCAAGCTCCGCCCTCTACTTGGTGGTACGCCCGCCTGCTTGAGATCAAATTCTGAATGTGGGAGTCGATGTTCAACTCTCACAATACTGGGGCTAGCTAGTAGCGGACTTCTTTGTCTTTGATTTTCAGTTGCTCGCCCCTTATTCGTCTTCCTTCGTGCCCTGGGTCTCTCAACCATCCAGAGAGAGAGAGCTTGAGGCAAGCTTCTAATTCATGCCGGATCGTCATGCCTCACCTTATCCTTCGATTCGTTATAGGCAAAGAGAACTTCCTTTCTTGATTCAAAACGAACGAACTTGCGGCTTCTCGTTCGATCCACATTCCATAGCTTCAAATTACCTTCATGACGAATTTGGTTTTTTCTAGTTTACTTCCCTATGTATGAGATTGATCCCGCTGGGATCACTTCATCTTCTTTTTGACCCCGATCGCTTCGTATCAAGAGAGCCGCTCTCTTCAACCGGTAAGCATTGGGGGTCTAATTCTCGCAACAAGAAAAGTGACTGGTCAACCTTTGTTTCGATAGGCTGGTGATCTCGGAATCCTATTCGGTACTCGATGCGATGAGGGTCTTCTTCTTCTTTTCGGTTCGGTATTTGGCATTATAACAAGTCGGCTCTCTTAAGCCGACTCCGATAGCCGCTCTTCAAGGCGATGCGCGGTAAGACACTTCGTTTTTGGTGTAATAGAGTATATTCATATCAAATCCGAATTCTCGCCTTCCCCTCGTGCGAATGAGATATAGTAGCCAGCCCTTAAGGCCGTTGAGAGCGTGAAATCCTTGTTTTGTTGGTGCGGAGTGCGGGATCGCAGTAGCTTCCCGAGCAACGAGAGCCTTCCATCTTTGCATTGGCCAATAGTAGAACTCCTGGGTTCAAGGTCAATCCCGAAAAAGAGTAGTTTCTCCGTCTTCAATATGCTCGAACCTTTACTTGCAAAATCTTCCACACCAAAAAAGCCCTCAATCTCTTCTTGATAGGAAGGAAAGATGGAACGGAATCTATTTCGTAGAGTCTTCTGCTCGAATAGATAATATTGATCACCCAGTTAAATGTATACTTCCACCTCTGGTAACACGGTTGGATTGCTAACTTCTTCTTTTGAAGGGTCTTTTCTTCCTCTTCCCTCTGCGTAGGGGTATGAATAGGGCAAAGAAGGGGCTCGATCGAAGAGAGACAGTGGTGTTTTTTACGCAAAGATAGATTTGAGAAGTGCTACCTTCAATCGGTTTGAGTTATAAAGTCCTCCATTATGGAATGGTTCCCAGCAGAAGACGTGAATCTCCTAACTCGCCGAAAGTGACAGCCTTTATTTCATTTATATATATATATATATATATATATATTATTAGCTTAGCCGAAAGGGATCGAGTGTCCTTTTTTTTTTCAATAGAATCTAGTTCTAACGGATGAAGTACTTGGGAGGACCGTAGCCCAAGCCACCGGGCGAGGAAAGGTTTCTTTCATATGGATCCAATTCTCAAAACTCTTCTCGAAATCTAATGGCCATGACTCGATTTCTTGAATCATATGCATTGGATTCCCATCTCGAGAGAGGAAAAATGACTCGAACTAACACAAGGCAAGAGCGAGATGAAGTCGGCGTCTAAAAGGCAATTTGAAAGCATTTTCAGCCGGGCAAGTAGTTAGAAAGACCCAGAGGGCCAAGGAAAAGAGAAAGCGAAGTATATCAAAACCCAGCAAGAGAGGCCTTTCCCGGCTTCGTCCGGGACTAGACCGTAGCTTGCTGCAGAAAATGGTAATAGGTTAGTGCGGATCGCTACCACAACAACTATACTGAAGTCCACGCAAAATTGAGATACCTCAGTTTACGAAAAGAGGGTAGGAAACTGATCCTAGTCCAAAAAATGTGTAATTGGCAAGAGTCGGCTTGAATTAAAGCTCGCAACTACTCATTCTCGTAAGTACCTATTCTTTAGTCTACGGAAGCAGCCTTGACTTCACTCTTTTTTTCTCAGTGAAGGCGGAAGAGAAGAGTGAGGGAGACAACATCTAAATCCAAATTTCGTTCCGAGGGAAATAGTTCATCTTGAGAGACTGTATCATCCGGATCTGGCTAGCTTGAAGCCTATTAAAGGGAGGATGCCTCTAGAAGCTTAGTGAGCATGTCTGGCTTGTAAAGGCAGATAGGAAATACTTAACTGAAAGAGAGGAAAGCAAGCTCACCACTCCAAAAAGAGAGATATGGATGGCACTCCGCTCTATGTTCCACTTGGAGCATTCCGTTACGGCACCTCCGATTGCTTCGCTTTGATCCGTCTCTAGGCGAGCGGTAGGAGTGGCATATTTCAATTCATATTCCTATAGCACCCATTTCTCCCCTGCTATAGGACTGACTTTCGGTTTCGGGAAGTGAAGTGATAGTGGAGTCGAGTCCGCCCCACATTCCCGCTCGGAGCAGGGGGGCAAAGGGCCATGGTACTTAAGTCAATCTTCAACTTGGGCCGTCGGATTGGGGTGATCGATCTTCCCTTTCATAACGTAAGTGACCATTGTAGCCACCAACGAAGGCGAGCCCCGCATACCGATTAATCCAGTGAAGAT